>VNKC01001696.1:0-50631 GCA_008042775.1 Drosophila pectinifera | reverse complement strand
ATTAAAATTTTCAAAAATTGAACAAAATTTTATTTTGTTTTATTTTTAAAGCCGGTATGCAGATACTTTAAGTAAATAAAATCTAACAAAGAAAAGCTTTCCGATTTGAATTTAAGGCTGTTTTGGCCAAGTTATGGTTATTTTAATTTCTTTAAGGACCCAAAAATCCGCATTTGATGACTTCTGAAGAGCATAATTTGGCCAAAAATGGGATGACAGCCAAATGCCGTTTATATTCGGAATCGCCGCTAAAATCTTAATTATTTAATAATAAAATATTGCCTTAAAAATGATTTGAACAAAAATTAGGATATAAAAATGCCGATTTAAGGACCCAAAAATCCGCATTTGATGACTTCTGAAGAGCATAATTTGACCAAAAATGGGATGACAGCCAAATGCCGTTTATATTCGGAATCGCCGCTAAAATCTTAATTATTTAATAATAAAATGTTGTCTTAAAAATGATTTGAACAAAAATTAGGATATAAAAATGCCGATTTAAGGACCCAAAAATCCGCATTTGATGACTTCTGAAGAGCATAATTTGGCCAAAAATGAGATGACAGCCAAATGCCGTTTATATTCGGAATCGCCGCTAAAATCTTAATTATTTAATAATAAAATATTGCCTTAAAAATGATTTGAACAAAAATTAGGATATAAAAATGCCGATTTAAGGACCCAAAAATCCGCATTTGATGACTTCTGAAGAGCATAATTTGGCCAAAAATGGGATGACAGCCAAATGCCGTTTATATTCGGAATCGCCGCTAAAATCTTAATTATTTAATAATAAAATATTGCCTTAAAAATGATTTGAACAAAAATTAGGATATAAAAATGCCGATTTAAGGACACAAAAATCCACATTTGATGAATTATGAATATTTTTAGGTTTGAGTTGTCCTAAAAATTCGTACATTAAAGCCGCATTTAAAGATCCAAATATACATAACTTCGTAACCGCATAGTTTCGCCAAGATTGGAGTGTTCACCAAATGCCCTATATCGCCCGATTCGCCGTTAAAATCTTAATTATTTTCAATTAAAATATGGAAACAACAAATTTTGGTCAATTTTTCAAAATTTGATAAGGGGTTACATCATTAAAATTGTCAAAAAATGGCGGCGAGTATAATTATGATCCTTAACCTATGTGTCAACTTATTAGTTACTTAAAAACTAACACAGAACTGTTTTCCGAATTGATAGTATATTTCACGATAATATGTTTCGTCCTCTTTTAAAGTTAGTTTCACAAGTCGTATGTGTTATACTCCAAAATATTTCCCAAATTGCTACTTTAATTCATGAGCTTGGGAGTGTGTTTTTGGCCGGGCTTGTGACCCTCAGGCGAGGTCCTGGCGTTTATTCGAAAAGTTTAATCAACAAACTAAATCGCTTAGCAGCGCGAACTGTAACTAATTTACTTTGTGGACTAAAACCATGTTAAAAAGTTGCGACCGTTTGCGCATCATAATGATAAAAGTTGAATGTCCCTGCAGCTATATTCCCTTGCATATCGGCTACATCGGTTCTGAATACATAGTAATTAATTACGGACCGTTCTCTGCAATTGATTGTAGCCGATTGACGGTAGTCTAATTAGAGGAATATTTCCAACATGTTTGTACACTTAAAAAAGGTTTTTCAAATTCAACAAGTCCTTCACAACCCCAAAAAAAAAATAAGCTAATTAGTTATTTATATATGTATATTAATAAACTTAATATATCCCAGTAAAAAAAAAATATATTCTGCATACATTATTACTTTGAAGTAATATACGCAGTTGAGAATTATAAGTGCACTAGAATTTTGAATTTTGTTTGTTGCAAACTTTCCACGAGTATGTTTTTGGCATATGAAAGTTAGACTAATAATAATAATAAAAATAAGGGGAATCATATCTTTAATGTTCTTTTGACAAACATTTACGTTTACTCTATTCTATTAACATCTTATTGGTTCTCTATGTTTTTTTAAGTGCTGCAGAACCACGAGTAGTGTGCCTTCAGTGCCTTCAGCCCATTCGCAATGGAGGGCAGAGAAAGGCACATAAAAATGCGATGAAGAAGCAAGTGAAGTGAGCTCTTGAATGGCAACATTGAATACGCATTCGCTCGAGGAGTTCACATGTTAATTAAATAGAAAGCCCGACGAGACCCCGATGCATTGCACTCGAAAGTCGAGTCAACTCGAGTCGAGGACCCTGGCTTTCGTCCTGGCAGCCCGAGCCGAACGAGGCCATTCATATCAATTTGTTTGGCCTACGCATTGAATTGCGGTTTGTGGATAAGCCATCGCAGATGGGAATTCCTAGCAATATGCCGCTGCCTCCTCAGCCGTGATCTCTTTGGCCTCGCCGAGTGCTACTCAAAATTTACAGAATTCATTTATGCAAATGAAGTGCCTTCCATGACGCCGAGAGATGAGATGCGGATGAGGAGCTGGATGATGATGATGAGAAATGCCAGGCAAGGACAGACAAAGACCGCAGCTGGGCAGAGGATGGATTGGGACTGGAATTGGTTAGCAACTGGGGAGCAGGACGGAACAGTGCTAAAAGAGTGGCTACCACAGTCGGCGAGTAATGAATGAAAATTGAGCAGATTATTCAGTTCCTTTGGCGCAACAATTAAACAATTTACGTACATTTTCAAGTGCTCTGGCATTATATTGCCAACTAATTAAGCTGACTAAAGTCGCACCCGGGTAGCACACCAAGCGATGACTATGTAGTTACTTTTGCCCCGATGAACTCCAACCTGAACCCCGATAGGTGAGTTGCAAAAAAGAGGGGAAAGTCTCTAATTGTGTTAACTAGTTGGTGAAAGCTACTTATTGTGGGCCAAAGTTTGTGTCTGCACTTTAAAAACAGTTATTGCTTCCTGAGAAAATATTAATAATAATAATAAATATTATATAACCAATGGTTTTAAATAAAAGGGAAACGAAGGACTGATATATGTTTAAATATATTAATATACCCACTTTTCTTGAATGACTAATCATAACAACAAGGACTAAAGATAAACTGTTTAAGACATTAATAAATAATTTGCTGAATGTGTCTGAGATAGAGGCTTCAAAATTATTTGAACCAACTTCCCCATTCCTCCTTTAAAAATCCATATTTATTTATGTTTATTGTTTCGAGTGTGACTTAGGGGAGCATCTTCCACTTGTCAGCTGTCTGCGGGCCAAACAACTTATTCACCCATATATTGAGGGCTGTTTATCTTGCCCCGTCTGGCTATTCACTTGTCGGGCCATAAAGAACGCTGGCCAAGTCAATCTGGGCCCATCAATAAAACAATCAATAGACGCTGACAGCTGCAAATCCTGCCGCCCCGTCGAATGGATAACTTTTGCCGGGGCGCCCATTCATAAATTGACACATTATCGAAATTTATGGCGCCGGCGCCAGATACAAAGGCGTGAGTAGTCGATGGCATCGATGGCAGAGGGAACCGATCCGATGCAGGCAAATATCTGTACGAAATTAATGATGCGACACATTGGAAAAACAAAGGCCATCGCCGCAGAAAACAGAGAACAGAAAGCGGGCAACAGACAACAGAAGCAACAGTTGCACAGTGGGTGCAAAGGGTGGGGTGTCGGGGAAATGGGAAATGGAAACGGGAAACGGAAGCCACCCTCCGGGTTGCACAACCCCCAAGTAAGGCGAACATTTCAGGGGTGAGGTGTGGTTCAGTGTGGCAGAAAAAAACTGGAGAAGAAAACCCTCCCTCAAGGCTTTGGTCAAACTACCATAAAAGGGTGGACAAGAAATTATACATAGAGATGACAAACCATCTCTGAGACCTAAAAACAAAAAGGGTTTTATAAAGAAAAATTCACCTACATATAAATATTACGCATTCTTAATTTAATTGAACAATTATTCTAATATCTATTAATTATTTCCATATAATTACTTCTCAAAGGATAAACAAAATTAAAATCATTATTTGATTTACAAATTTCTTCACCCTATTTTTGTGTAATTATATAAATACGACAGATTTGTAATAAATCATTGTAGATAAGCATTAACACATATATACATATTTCTAATGCAATATGTTTTTGTTTACGCCATAAAACTTAATTGTTTTATTATGGTTTAATATGCCTTTTCAGCTGTTATTGATTTGTGTTCAACTATCATTGGCCCTTTTTATTATGAGTTTTTACAAAAAGCAGCGGGAAGTATTGTAATTTGCACATATATTTTTTCGCTTTGTAAAAATATTCATAAATCATAAGGGAAATTTATTAAATACGAGTTGCTGAAAATGCCAGATTATCTACGGGATATTTTATGGTCCAGTGCCATCTCTAGCTTCAACTTTGGAGGGTTGTGATTTCTTGCCTGCGGGCCTCAGTGCTGACGTTTTTATTAAATTCCGAGAGCGTGCCACCCCAGCTCCGGCTGGACTTGCACATTAAGTTCACAAATTTTTTAATAAACTGCCATCAAGTAATGAAACACAATGGGACTTCACCCCCTAAAGGGGATGTCCAGCTCATTTTCTGCCCTTCTCCGGAGGGGGCGGCGAACGCCCCTGCAATTTTCCCCCGCCCTCTGTGATGGAAATTACTTGTTTGGCTTTGTTGTGGCCAGCGGGGGGCGGATGGTTGACTGTTTGATGTATTAATTCGGAGGGGTTGGTATAAATTTCAAGTTGCTGCAAATAATTGTGACGTGAGCAAACTCCGAAAGGCACTTGGCAGACAGATGACGCCGGAGTGCGAAATGCCACTTCAATTGTCAGGAGTCTGAGTCGGAGTCGGAGTCGGAGGCGGACTCGGAGCCGTCTACAAATGTTGTTCACCTTTTTACACGTAGAGAGCATCAGCGTCAACAACTTTTTAACAAAGGCGACGAGTTCCGAAGACGCTGCCGGGACAGGGGACATTACAGAGGGGCCTTTGGGTTCACAGGACGACTGCTATCTGCAGCCAGACAATGGCTGAGCTGAGCTGACTTATTCATGCTGCAAAGAGACATAGACGGCAAGGACTTCCGCAGAAATCATCCTGACACAACGCTGTTTGACATTTCGGCCTGAATAATTTATTCGTTGCACTTTCCACATTTTCCCTGGCTGCCCTCTGAACTTTCCACTTTTTTTAATGCACAGAAAACAAAAGTTAAATTAAGTGTAGCATTGTCAATTATATTTTATTGAATTTTATATACTGAAATACTGAATTAAAATTTTAACTTTTGGTGCCTTAAAGCTTGGTTTCTTTCCTTTTATAAACTGTTTTTAATTTAATATTTTCTATGGATTTGTTTTGGATTTTTTTCCGTGTTCTGACTGCCCAGAGAATCGATGTGAAATGTAAACTTTTTCAGTTTAGTTTTTATTTCGAATTTGTTGTGCTTTTTCTCCACCTCTATATTCTATTTTATTTCTGAGCGCGACTCTTTTATTTAATCAACAACTGACATCGCCACTGGCCGCTCATGTGACAATGGGAGACCCGTAATCCCCGTTGGCCGGACCGTAAAAACCCCGTGGCTGCCACATCCATATTATTCCGTGGATTTGTTGCATTTGTGTGCACTTGCCAGACAGTTCAGCCGGAATCAGTGTGCCGCACAGGTTTTGAAACTGATTGGGGAATACGGAGCACGGACGCCGCAGAGGGGGCCACCATTGGGGGCTGGGTATGGTACGGGTTCTTTATTTCTCTCGATTTCCTGCTGACAAGCGGAAATCCTTATGGCCCGGCACTTAAGCAAATAGCAAGGGGAAATCTAAAAGAAACTTTATCCATATTAAAATCGGTTTGCTTGTGTAGATTAGAAATCCATCAGGGGATTTCCCCTTGATATGCAAACACTTCTATGTTTTGGCTAAGCACTTGAAGCCTTTTTCATTTAGCAGAGAAGTAAAAGGTGTGTTACTTTGAATACTAGTAAATTAATTAACTTGAAAGTAAGGAAAGTAAAATATTTATTATAACACTTTACTTATTTGTAATAATAAATATTGCACTTTCGTTACTTTAGTATTATTTAAAATGTATGCCTAAGGATCTAAGCAAATCTATATATGTTTAATTTGTTATCTTCATTTTGATACTATTAATTTTAATAAGGGAATACTAGCTCACTAGTTAATACTTATGTAACTGCATAATATGTTAATATTAATACAGAACTGAACCATTCACGATTATGTGCACTATATTAATTAAAATCAATCCATCAAGAGCGATGGTGATTAGGCCCTTTCACTCTATATAATAATAATTTAATCAGTATCACATATTAAAAAAGCAGCATTGATGACAACTGACATATAATGAGAGAATAGATGTTAATTAGCTGCGATTGGAGTCATTCGTGTGAACCGCATTTATGTATGTGTATTTCCATGTTTGGCAATCGAATTATGATTGATTCTTAATTAAGCAAATTATTATTTGGCCGAAGCCCACACTGTTTTTCCCAGTTTGCGGTGGTGTGGCTTTAATTTGCCATTTCCCGGCGGTGTTTGTCTAATTAAACCGCCGCTCTTTGCGGAGGGAGCGGTGCTAATTAATGGATCCGAGCAGTGCGGCAAGTCGGCAAGGATATAGGCATTTTCGCGAGTATTTTGCCTAATCAAACTAATTAGGAAATTGTTTCCACTCGAGCGGGGAGACGGGGAGAGGGGGATGCGTGGGGATGTGCACAAGTATTTGCATGTTTTTAGCATATCAGATGTTGGCATACGAATTAGAGATGGCACAGCGTTTCGATTTAATCGATAACTCGCTTTGGGTCTTTGATAAGAATATAGAAATAGAGTAGTAATAGTAATATATTTATTTTACTTCCAAGAAAGATTTTAGTAATTAAAGTGTGCTAACATTCTCCATAAAAGTATTCAATTAAATATAATTAATATAAAAATCGATCATTTCGACATCACACTACATTTCCATGGATATATCATATTGAATCTTACCTGAACTCTGCCCCAAATGAACATAACTACCAGCCAGAAGGGGTATTGTCTGTGTAAAAATAATTTATGTATGATGTTTGTTTTGCGCATTGTGTGGCCTGAGCTCGACTCCATGCGTTTGTTTGTAATTAGGGATTAAATAAGATTACAACCATCAATATCAATTATTTGAGCTACCACTTCCCCACTCCTCCGCCGAACACGTAGGCATGTATTAGATGTTCATTAGAATTTACGCACAAGAAGGGAAAAGGAGGAAAAAAAAACGTCCAGCCCCCAACAATAATGCCAAAACAATACATTAAATAAATTAATGCTGATTTAATGAATGGAATGCATATTCATTAGGCCGTGCCAGAATCACTTCGAGCTTCCATGTATTTAGTTAATTGCAATCGAACTAAGACGGCGCGTCGGCGTTTCTTTCCCGTGAAAAGCGGATTGTCCTTGTTTCCACATAAGCACCTAAATCTGATTATGGTAAAATGTTAAACGGAATGTCATAGCTGGAGTTGGGGAGCGTAATTCAAGGGAATGTTGCATACGCTTTTAAATAACTGAATATGTTTGGCTTTCCGCGCATTAATTTCACCCTCACTAATCAGCTTGAAGCCCAGTAAATCCTTATTTAAACTGGTTTAAGTTAATTAGTATGCCTGTAAACAAATACTTGTTTGTAATAAAGTAAGCCGAAAGGGATTTATGGCGAACGGTTTTAAGTCATATCGCTTTTTGTTAGATTAAATATGAAATTTGATTAATCTGTAAGATTTATGTTTTCCAGTTTTTCGTATTTAATTAATTGGAACATTTTTTTAGATCTTTCAAAAGCAATCCGATTTATTGGACTTAAAGTGAAAATCAATTATATTTTTTTTACAGCGATTCACTAAACATTTTACAGAGTACTTTAGATTTCAGTAAAAAGTTGCTAAGATTATTAATATTTCTTTCAAGATCAATAAATAACCAAAGAGCATTTAATAAAAGGTAACCCCGCAGATATCGAGAGCTAAGTTTTAAGAAACTACGAATGAAATCTTATAAATGTTCCAAGACCCTTACTCACTTTTCATGCCATTTTCCTGGAATGGAAAAATACTCTTTGTGTTTCTTTTTGGCAAGTGCATGGAACGACTTACTCAATTTGCGACAGAACTCCCTGCACCTTTCCCCCAACCGGTCTCCGGGTGACATTGAAATATTACAATAACAAGTATGCATGTGTGTGCGTATCGATTTTCCTGTGCCATAGGCAGAATTTCCTCTTGCAAAAAAAAAAAACAGGCAAAAAGTCAAATTTTCTGTGAATGTTTTTGTCACAAATGACTTTGCCGTTTTAATTGATTGCTGGCAATAAACCGAACAGGCGCCCTTTGTGAGAGTGTGTGTGGATGACTCTTGTGTTCCCCCAGAAGAAGTTTAAATGGAAAGCGTCAACGTCATGCATGGGACAAGCGGAATGTGTGTGTGTGTGTGTGAGAGAGAGGGGGGAAAATTGGTGGATTGCCCTTTTCCGTTTTGGGCTTTGTGGAAAATTCCGCGTTGTATTCTTCGAAATTTCTACGCGACAATTTCAACTTTTATTTGCAAAGCTTGCAGGGGGGAGGCCACACTGGCACCCTCCATAAAATTCTCAATTACATTTATGATTTCTTGCGCTGCTTTTCCATTTCCCCGCCAAGATTTGCATACCCCTTAGTGTTGCACTGCAGGGGTATGATGTTTTTAAGATGACAATAAGTTACCCATAGTTTTTTTAGTACATCTTTGATAATTTTCTCAAATAAATAAACAAATTAAGGTTCCCTAGAGTAACATTAGTAATACTTCATAGATGAATTCTTCAAAGTATGCAATGAAATTTGGGTTGGGTATTCTATGGTCGGGATTACAGACCATACTCCCATACAATTGTGCTATACATACATGATACTGTTTGCCTTCCGTTTTGTATTCGTATTCGAATTGTTTTGCTTTGTTTTTGGTTTTTATTTTTATGCCGCTTTTATTGCATTATTTTCAGCGGATGCCGCCGTCGTTCTATGCATGTGTTTATTCTGGAGCGGAATGTGCTAGAGAAAATGGAAATGGAGCCATTTTTCCGTACGGCTCGGAACGTGACCGAAACGCAATTTGCCGAGCTTAGTTTAATTTGCTCGTATTAAGCCCGGCCAAATGGCCTGCAATAAAGAATGGCCCCATCTCGATGCCCTCGTCCTTGTCTGGAAGTTTTCAATAATACGCATACGACCCGTTGGTCCGTCCTTTCGTCCGTCGGTCTCTTTGATTTTTAACGCCGGCCATCTATTGACATGGACATGTTCGGAAATTTGTTCCCTGGCCCGCAGGCTCCATGGCCGGGTCTCCGGGTGCCTCTCTTAATCCCTTTAATGGACTATTAAGCGCTTTTACGGCCACAAGAGGTCCTGTACCATCTCATCCTGTCCTGCTCTCTAGGCCTGCTTTATGGTCCTGCTCGAGTTTACGATAATCTCATCATTTGATGTTGCAGCACGTTCGTCAATGCCCATTTTATGCTCTACAATATTTGCATCGTACACTGGCAGAAGACAGTACCTTAAAGGTATCTTAAAGTAATATTTAAAGACTATAAATTTTAGTAAAAAATAAAGAGCTTATTTGGGCATATAAAATACATAATAACAAGATCAGTTTGAATGTGGTAATCCCTCCAACTATCACATAGTTTTACCTAAATTGATGATAATTTTTTCCAAGTGTCTGGGAGAGTGTGCTAGCATAGAAGATGTAAATTCGAGGGGTCTACTTGGGTCTACTGCCCCCCACAGTTTTCATTCTGTCACAGGCATTGCTAGAACTTGTCAGCAGCGGTGTGTAATAAATTGATTGTGCCGGCAGGAGGCTATGGAAGGCCTGGGCCGGACTCGTTTCTTTTTGAAATTGATACCCCTAATGGCAGACCGGGTTCTGGGCTGTGTGTGTGCTCCCGCCTTGATTGACATGTGAATAGGAAAAGACGCAGCCACTTTCAGTTAGCCGCCCAATTAAGAGCGCTTTCTGCCTTTTGTGCCGGCAAACAAAGCCGGACACAAAGGCCGTGGCCAAGCTCCGGATACGGGCCAGTGGACATCGGATGCGGACGCGGACGCGAACGCGAATGCGGATGCGGATGCGGATGCGGACAGGGATACGGACGTCGACTTGGTGGCGTGGCTTGGCGTGTCAGTCACGCAGTTTTTTAGACGGTCCCCGCACACAGACAAGGCCGATGTCTGAGTCTAAAAGCCAGAGACAGTCTCGTTGCCTCAGTGGGCGTTATGGCCACAGGGGGCGTGGCATTTTGTGACTTTGTTGCGTGATTACCTTAATTGATGGCCATTTCCGCCGTACAAATGAAGCCACTCAATTAACACCTTTCACGAGAATAAAAGCCGCACGTCAACTGCCACGAAACTCTTGCCGGCACTCTCTCTTTATTTATTCAGTAACATTTATTTAAATTAAGGACTCAGGCAAGCAGGCTATGAAAAAATAATTATTTGAGATTCTCTACTAAATAGCTAAATTAAATACGATTTAATCACAATGTTGAGATTGGAATTAAATTCCTAGAGATCATGATATACTCACACTTTAACTATACTAAGTAACTTATTGTTTAAATAATCTAAATCAAAACAGAGTCAGGTTAAGAACTTCGTTTATTGTTCAGGTATGCCTTAGTATATTAATTCTATTTTTTTTAATTCTTAAACCGTATTTAAGGGCAGACTAAGAAATTTCTATAAAAAGGTAAAGCTTTTCAGGAACATTTACAAAGTATATTTGAGTGAATAAGTCCTATACTTAGAATAGGTACGATATCGCTTTCATGGTGAATATTTTCATACTTTTCATTTCATTTTAGCTATAAATAATTAATGTTTAGCAAAGTGAAATTTTCTCTACATCTCAACTTTTAATAATTAAAGAAACCCGTAAAGTTCTTCCCGCTGGCAGGACAGCAAAAAGAATTTCAAATTACATGTGTAATTATTTTGGCCACTAGCGACGTGCCTGTCAAAAATGGTTCGTGGCGCATATTATAATGCCATTTGCAATTCTCTTTCATTTTCGCTTCTAATTTTACGAAATTAGCAAATAAAAAAGTTTTTCCGCAGAATTACACAAATGTAATTCAAATGCCACGAGACTGCGCCCATCCACCCAATTGCAGGACCAAAGGCAGGACCAGGGCCAGGACCAGGACCCGGACCATTCGTCCCCCGCCAAATGGCGCAAGTCGAAATGGGAAGGCGCCCAGAAGGACCCAAAAGGACGAGTCCTGGCGAGAAAGTGGGCCATAATGACAGGGCGAGAGGGGTCAGCGGCAGGACTGGGGGTCAGGTCAGCGCTCATTTTCGGCGAAACTTTGGGAAATTGTATGATAATTTAAATATACAAACAAATTGTGTGGCGCTTTCAATAAAACTTTTACCATTTCTTGGGCTCCGCGCTCTCGTCATTTATTTTTCGCCCCGGCCAGCTGAGTTATTAGCGCATTAAGTGCGAAATTGTGTGCTCGCCATGGGGACAGTCATAGACTAAAATTGTTTTCTCTGCACACACAGCAAATAAAAACTAGGTTACTTCAGTTATTTGTACTTATAGCTTAAGTCTTCTTATTGAACAGGAAATATACAATATTATTATATATATAAATAGGTACTTTAGTAGTTTAATTGTAACAACGAAAATATGTAGGAAATATTAATGTAACTGTTTGGGAATTTATTATGGAAGTACTTCATATATATAAAAATCTATGAAATAAATCTGATCCATCTTATATGAATATATATATATATATATATATATTCCATCTTGGAATATTATTTTTAAATAACGTTTTAGATAAGCATTCCTGATTGTTTAAAGTCTTTATAGTAATAAGTTGTTTTCTGTGCATTGGGAGGAACTTGGATGCTTCTATCCCCGGGCGATCCGGCGGCCACGGTCTCGTTCAAGCGGCTGTCAGGCGACCTTGATTGATGGAACTGACAATTGCGGCGGCGTCGGCATCCGTGCAACAATAAGTCGGCTGACACTCGCACGCCCGCACCTCCGCCGTCGGGATGCTCCGTGGCCACGTCAATGCCTCAATCTAGATGTGCGCTGCAATTTTCGAGGCCTGTCAACTTCAAAAACAGAAATGCCACATTTGCATGACAGCTCAATTCGTGAAATATTCACCCAGCCCGCACTCAGGCTCTCGGGAGCGGGATGTGTGTCCATTTGTGGGTGTGAGTTAGCCGAAAAAACACATATGCGAAGCTCTTAATCCGCAACAGTATGGATGTTAGGGTATGATAGGTGTATTTGGGTATCTTTTTATTAAAGTATAAGGTTTAAGTTTTAAAGTTAAATAATAAAACCCTTACAAATTCACCTGCATTCTTCTGAAATGCAAGCTAACTTCAAGGAAGGCTTATAGTATAGATTTTAAAGTAAGACAGATATCCCTATCGGTAATCATTACCTTTCTCTTTGTTTAATAAATAACTGCAATTTTCCGAGCAAATAAAACACGTTTTAGGTATTCAAATAATTACAAGTTTGGGTGATTTTAATTATTTTAAAATATAATAAATTACATAGTGAGTTCCATTCCATTCCATCGAGTTCTCCGCATTGATTTATATGTCAGTCTGCAGGTGAGTTGGTCAAAAAATAAACTGTCTCTCAGCCGCCGACTGAATGGCAGAATGTGCGAGTGTGCCCAAAGGCGTGCCTGAGTGTGGGCGAGTGTGGCCGTTTGTAATAAATATTTGACGCACAGACTTTTTATGGCCTTAACCGGGAATGAAAACAACGTCAAGCCGCATTTAAAATGGCAAATGGAAATTCTCACCAGTGGCAACCACAATTAATACACCGTTGAGCCGGAGCAGCTTCGAAACCGGCAAGAGTCCATCTGTCCGGACAGTGGCCATGGCAGTGCGGTTACTGCGTCATCATCTCGGGACTGAAGCACTGCAATTCGAGCCGGCCAATGCAATCAAAAGCGATTCGCATCCGCAATATCAGCGATGACCTCAAAATCAACATGGCAGCCGGGCCCGCCGCCCGGCCAACCAATTTATTTGTTGACCCGTGGGCAATGCAGTCAATTTTTCCAACTGCCAGACGGCAGCAGGCAACTGACTACGGGACTATAGACTCCGGACTTCATACTACGGTCCTTGCCAGGAGGGGAAACAAGGGGAGCCAGAGCCAGAGCCAGAGCCAGAGCCGGAGTCCCAATCCGTCCTGCTCGCTTGTTTGTCCGCCGTGCTGGATATAAACCTTTGAGTCGCAATTTTTACGTTCGACTGCGGAAGACCACAAAATAATGACAGGAAATTATCTCGCAGCAGACGGGTTGGCCGGCATCCAAAACAATTTCACTCTGCCGTGATTCCGATCCGGCTCCCGACCCTGTGACATCTGCAGCAGCCTACAGCATTGGGGTCCATAGGCCGTGGATATTGCAGCCTGCAGTCCCCAACTAATTCCGGGCTTATCGGGGCCAATAAGGGTCGGCCACATTCCGTAATTGAAAAATGAAACAATCTCCATGCCCGGCGGCAAAGTTCGGCCAACAAGTTCTTACACCTGTGAAGTGAGGCCCAAGGAAATCGCCAAAGTTTTATAATATTGTTAACACGAAACAGAAAAAAAAAGCGAAACAAAATAAATAAGCTAAGGGCGGAGAGTGGAAAAGTTTTGCTTTGTTTCTGCCCTTCGGTATCGTGTTATAAGGTTTCCGGCTGTTATTCCAGATATTTATTTTTTTCATTATTGGGCAATTTGCAAAGTGGGTTTAAGTTTCCGACAAAGCCTAGTCGAGATCAAAAGGAAAACTTTACCATTTTGCACCGAGTATAAATGAAATATTTTTAAGGCAAAAAATGTATGGAAACTTACGAATTTCAGCTTAACTTTTAAGGGTAGTCAAATTATAAAATAAATGTCACATCTAGGAACTCCCAGCTATATAGTTTCTGGTTTCAATTCCTCAGGCTTACTTGGATGAGACGGAAATATATTCAACTAATTGCAGTGACTCGAGTCAAGTTTTACAATAAATGGACTCCAGGCCTTAAGTGCATTTGCCACATCAAAGTGAGTCATTAACCAAACGTTGGCAAATAGATTGATTTGGAGCGCCTCAGAGTGATGGACAGGGCCAGTGCAAGTGTGCAAGTGTGTGAGTGTGCGAGTGTGTTTGTTCAATAAATTGAACACTCCGCAAATACATCCATATGCACATACGTAGTAATTTCTAAATCCAGAATAAACACAAAACTGGAGGGAGGCGGTCCGATTGAGTGGAGGAATCAAATGTGCAGCTGCTAATATGAAATGTACACAAACGGAAGAGTTAATCCTTATCGACAATTCGACATCAGCAGTTTTGCTTTTGCTTTCGAATAACGAATAACGGAAACCATTAAGTTGTCACATGCAGTGCCATAAAAAAATAAATACGTATACGCCGGGTTGGCTGACTGGGACCCGGCATCGAAATGGGGAAGGGTAAAGGGAATCGGATCGGCTGCTGCTGCTGCTGCTGCATTGGGGCAAAAGCAAGCCACAAGTGGTCATTCAGACAAATGGCCAAATGGCGGGGCTCATGAATAATTCAGATTTTAAATTGCATTTATGCAAATGCGGATGCTCGCAGATTTTCGCCGCTGGCTGTCGCGCTAGTCCCCGGGAAAATGGGGAAAAGCGGCCCGGCCCGGCTCGGTTCAGTTCGGAGTTTGCTCCCAATGCATTTGCAACTTAATGCGCCGAAAGCTGCGAGTTTTTCGCTAATGCACAATTTGTATGCGTCAACACTTTCGTCAGCCGACGGGGCTTCATTTTTATCAACGCAAATATCAAGGACCTATTGATAAGGCCACACCGCCCCGCCTACGGAGGCCATTCCCGGCGGAGGGCTAAGCCGAATGGAGGCCAAGTGATTCAGTGACCTGCAAGACATAAAATCCCAGTCCCCGGTCTCCAGTCCCCATCCAGCTACTGGGCCACCTGTTCCGTGGCCAACTCTTTGGCAATTTGTGTGCATCGCCGACTGCAGATGTTTTTCCTCTCCCCGGCTCGGGGTCTCGCTCCAGAAACTTGCAGATTTATTGCCCAGAAACTTTTATTGCCTGCAAGAATATGTACGGGCCGAGATAAAGATGCAATCTGGAACTTGTTTGGCGAGTGAAACACTTTGCCATCTGCCATCCGAAAGTGTGTGGGGTAATTGAAGTCACTCACTCGAGGAGGTGGCTCTTTTCCAGGTCGCATTCGTCTCTACCACCAGTGCGTCCCATTTCCCATTTTAATTTACTAGTTTTGGTCCCGGCACAGAAATTGGAATTGTTAGTTGAAACCAAGCCTTTAGTTAGGTTTTATAAATACTCTGGTTACTCAGTTCAATATGTCGCAAACTCTACCAAAAGTAACCGTGTCGAAGCACTGATTCTATCTAGAATTATACATATATAAACAGGTGTTATTTTCTATTTGCTCAAGATAAGTGAGCCACAAGTGCCAGGTAGATTGCTGGGAATCGCAACAATACAAATAAATAGAATGAAATATTAACGAAAGGATTTCCATTTCGGTTGAATGTCAGTTTACCTTTAGCCCAATCTGGTATGCTAACCGTTCGGGACACTCTAATGGGACCTCTTCAGGCGAAATCAATCTAATGGAAATAATAGACCCTTCGATGGCGACAACAGTGTCCCAACTAAATGATGCTAATCGGATTTGAAAATGAGAAGCAGAGGGTATCGCTTTCCCCTCGAACGAGTGCGAAGAAAAGGCGAAGCGGGCTAAGAGTGGCTTCTCGGCCAGGCCAACTGTCCGGACGACTTGAACACACACAGCCAAAGGGTCGAGTCAACTCGCAAGGCAGCGATGCTAAGGAATACTGAGATACCAAATAAATAAGTCTCTTGGAGAGGTTTTATTTAAGCATAATAAATAGGAAGTCTGTACTCATATAAATATTTTATTTACGAGCTAATTTCGAATATAAGGTAGAAAACTAGGCAAGGATATGTAAAAGAATATTTTACTCCTTGAGTTAATTTCATAGATCTGTAATTTCAATCTATTATATAACAGGAAACGTTTCTCGAGGTCTTAACATTAAAGACCATATAATGCGTGTTTGTCAGACAACAAGTGTGGTTTAATTTATGTTAAAAATAAGGCAAAATATATCATTGCAAAAAGGAATGACAGATCTGTCCAGAAAACAACCAAATGGCCAGCTCTGAGCCCCGGGCTTCGATAAACAAGCAACAACCGCATTGAAATGGACAGCCATCCGGAGCCATCCGAAGCCACCCGGGGATGTTGTGTTGCGGCTCGTCACCGAAGGGGAATAAATTCGAAGCGATGCGCCCCGATTCGATATTCATTTATGCGCCTCGAAGATAAGCACTAAATAAATAAGTCCCCCTGCTGTCAGTGGTGTCCGAGAGGGTGAGAAAATGTAAATAAATGACTGCAAAAATATGGCAAAAATCGAAGTCAAGCGCCGCTGGGCGATTCATATGGAAATTAAATGGCAGCCCTCCGAGCAGTCTCTGTAAATTGTTCACGGCCTGCCTTAAATTACAACTGTCAATCGAGTCGAGAAGGGATAACATGGCCGGGAGGATCTGGTATCTGAGTTTGGAATCGGGATTGGGATTGGGTTGGCTCGCTCTGGCCGTGTTTACGCACATATGGTGGCCGAAATCAAAACATCATGAAATTGTTTTTCCAGCATCATTTTTGCTAGGGGAGAATTTCCATTTTTGCCGGCACCATATTTCCGTGCGTTTACTGAGGGGATATGAACAACATCCGGCGAATTCGGGCCATAATTTCTAACAACATTTTACTACTCATTGCATTTGACCAAACAGGGGAACCCAGCCAGAAACCCCCCACCAGCCGACCGACCGACCGAACGATTTGGTTATTACAAACTCATATCTTGTGCGGCCCCTAACCAAAGTGACCGCAGGCGAATGGAACGGCCAGGATGTGGATGTGGATGCGGGCTCCTGCGATGGGGGCGCTGCCAGAAATTGTTCAAAATTTGCATTTTATATTAACGGAAACAGTTGTTGCCTTTGAGCACACATGTTCTCTGCCCGAGAGCCCCAAAAAATCCCCCGGAAAATCCCACATCCAAGTGCTCTTGTCCGGCCTGTTACACAATTCTAAAGCAAATTTGACGCGTTTATGCATGTAAATTAAACAAATTTGATTTTAAATATCTTCTGGCACAGGCAAGCCGGAGACTAGGACTCAGACTCCGACTCGGACCCGGACCAGCATCATAAATAAAATACGTCCAGCAAATTATGCCTGGCCGGGGCTGGCTGGAAGTCCCAGGGAGAGACGGACTTAGAGGAGCTCAAGTCACCGTATTTTATGCGGTTGCTGAACTTCGGGTCCATTAATGTTAAGCATATTGAAATGCAAAAGCCTCAAGAGAGCAACCACTTGTTACGCTCCATTGGATGCGTCTAATCCGGACATCGAGTCATTGTGTCCGGGGAATTAGGGAGCAGAAGCCGGGCACTGATGCCGAAGATACACAGATATACAGATACAACTCATCGATTTCTCCAGCCAGCCGTAGGCTTAATTAATAAACCTTTAAAGTAGAAGTACAAAACTGAATTTCTGCTTTTATTTTGTTTAATATTCCGCGAGCAATGGCAGCGCTAATGGATGAATTTATTACTTAAATCCAGCACTTATGGTGATGGGTAAATATTCTGTATTTTCAACTGTTCATCTGTCAGCAATCTGTCCTTTGGAGCTTTTTATACTTGATGTTCCGAGATAAAATAAAGTCAATATTATGCATTTCAATGGCTTAACGATAATTATTTACATTGTCTATATTACTATCATATGACATGGAATAAAAAGCAGGCAAACGAAACCCATTAATGAATAAATATGTGGCCTCAGGAAGAATTGTTAAATTATGGAGTAAAAAATATTTATTTGTCTTAGCTGAATGCCTCATTAAATAGTCATTAGATTTAGCTTTTTATTTCATAAATATTTCTAGTTAAATGTAGATAAAAATTAAGTCTTTGGATTCTTTAATTAATTTAAAATTTAATGTAGAAATACTAACAGGTCTGTAAATATTGGTCCTAGCATAATGCCCCATTACAAATTCATAAGTATATGGCATTAACTTAAACTGCTTTTATTTAGCAGACAATCTTTCAATTTAAGCCAGTTATTTTTACATTTCCGTCCAAAAACTTTAGTAGTTCCGCCGTCCGAAGTGAAACAGAGGCGGGTGAGGAAAACTCCGCACGTGTTGGAGCATCGAGCCAAGGGATTATGGGCTAAATGTCGCAGCAGCATTCGCATCATTGGGATCAGCACCCCGGACCACATCGATGGACCACGGGAAGGGGTTGGACTGGGGAGATTCCGGCCAAATGCACGGCAAAATGAAAGGAACATTTCAGCACAAAGTCCGAGAGCAGTGTTGGCCGGCACTTAAAAGTCCATTAATGGCATTAAGTGGACATTGTGAGAGTTTTAAGCACATTTGCTCCACATTGTTTGTGAATCGAACGAACGACTTATTGGCAACTTTGCCACTTTCAGTTTTAGACAGAGAGACACTTTCAGATAAAGACTGAAAGGGTTGGGTTTTGAAAGGTCTTTCTATAAAGAAAATTCGCTTCAAAATCAATACCAGTACGTAGTAGAGGAATATTCCTCTATAAGAATAAAAGCTCAAATTAATAGTTATAAAAATCATTTACTAATTTGTATACACAATTGTTATTTGATTTATTTCCTGATTTATTTTCCTCTTATAAATTTTATGTAAATTTATGTATTTGAATTTTTGTGCAGATAAAATAATCGACAAATTACGATAACTATTACAAAACAAATCAATAAAATGTATATAACTATCACAGTTATAGCCCCAAATGGGGCTAAACAAAATCGCTTAAATCCTCAAATGTATGCCAGGTTTCTTTGGTCAGCGATTTTAGCATTTAAGAGTCAAAGCAAACATAATTTTGACGGGCTGCTCACGTTGTGCCGGGGATTTGCATGACAGCCAACACCAAAATCTGACAATGGCTGCGAAATTTCAATGGCTGGAAAAGACTGTCCCCATTCGGATCGTCGCTGTTGTTATTGGATTGGGTCTGGATGTTCGATTTTGCGCCGATGGCTTTGAATTCACGGTTTTGGCCGGGAATAAAACGCACGAATGCGCCGCCAACGCAGCTGCCGAGCCGAGCCGCGCCGCGGAACGCAAAACAAAAATGACAATGGCGGGCAACAAATTTTTGCAATTCCCAACAGCACTTCAACTTCCGGCTGCCATTTTTTCCGGCCACGCCCACCCTCTCCAGCCCCCACCCCGCTCGACGCCGCCCACAAGTTGACAAAAGTTTTGCAGCAGCCATTGAAAATGTGACTCCATTTGAGATTTGCACGACGAGAACAACAACTGCAGCGGATTTGAACTGCGAAATGATGAACCTTCTGATACCCAAGTGGGATTACTTGGGTTATTGTTTATCTATATTTTTCTATTAATTTTATTTATTTTAATTAATGGATTTTTCACCCAAGGAAATAGTATTTCAAGGTTTATACTTCACTAAGGAGTTAAATATTTAGTTCAAGCTAAAACAGCAATATAGATTTAAAGGAGTTTGTCTTTCATTATATTTATGATTATTATATTTATATTATGGTTATTTGTTTACCTATTTTTCTCTATGAATTTTATTTAATTTAATTCATGAATTTTTTACCCAGGGAAATAGTTTTTTAAATATTTAGTTCAAGCTAAAATAACAACATAGACTTAAAGGAGTTTCTTTTTCCATTAGTAATATTTTATATTTATGATTATTATGGTATTAGTTGAGTTATTTGTTTACCTATAGTTCTCTATGAATTTTATTTAACTTGATTCATGAATTTTTTAACCAAGAAAATTGTTGTTTCCGGTTTATACTTCACTAAGGAATTGCATATTTAGCTTAAGTTAAAATAACAACATAGATTTAAAGGAGTTTCCCTTTCCTTTAGTAGTATTATACATTTCTGATATCCAAATGATATTAGTTGAGTTATTTGTTTAATCTCTATGAATTATATTTAATTTAATTTCATAATTTGTTATCCAAGGAAATAGTATTTTTAGGTTTATGCTTCACTAAAGAATTATTGACTATTCATATATAAATATTCATATATATATATGAACTATTTAGTTCAAGCTAAAAACAACATAGATTTAAAGGAGTTTCCTATTCCATTAGTAGTATTTTATATTTCTGATACCCAATTGGTATAAGATAGGTTATCTATTTACCTATTTCTCTCTTTGAAGGAAATACTATTTCAAGGTCTTTACTTCACTAAGAAATTAAATATTTAGTACAAGCTAAAATAACAACATAGATTTAATGGAGTTTCCGTTAGTTATATTTTACATTTCCACATGACAATCTATTTTATTTATACCTGGAATTTAAATATATTTTATAAGGATCATTGTTTAAATTCTTTAATTTTTAAGAAGAAGCTTATTGCATTATATGCGAAATATAATATTGAATAGCAAAACTTGGGTACCTCTCTGCAAACCGAGAGACCTCTCAATGCTTGGCACGGAAAAAGCCGAAATTTATTTTATGTTTGCAACATTTTAGATCCGGTGGAGTAATGGCCGCTGCACTTTTAAAGCGCCCGAAAACTGTTAGATACCGCCGGCATCCGCATCCGCATCTGCTGCAGCATCCGCATCCGCATCCGTATCTTCATGTAGTGCCGCAATCAACTTGCAATCGAATGCAATCTGATGTGCTGATGTGTGGAGTGCAGAGGGTGGAGTGCGACTCCGAATGCGACTGCGACTGCGACTGCGATGGCATTGAGTGACTTGTTCCCCCGGAGCTCCCACTGCCGACTCTTTGAATGACATCCGCATTGCATTTGCATTTCGCAGAGCTCTCAATCAAATGTCTGGAACAAAGTGCTGTGCTGTTGGGAAAAGTTGTTCAGCTCTCCCAAGGACCAGCCGCCGCCGATCTGGGATCTGAAGGCTGGGAACTAGGACTCCAGTGCTGGACAGCCCTAATACTGGCTGGCACTCCTAGCACGTACGACACTAAGAAGGACCTTCGATGAACGCAAATTGGAGCCAGGGAATTAAACCTTGGCCATCAATCAAATCTCGATAAGGAGCAAATTCAATTTTGACAAATCACAAATAGGCTTTTGTAAACTGAAATTAATGGCAATGGCTGGCGAATGCTTGACGTAATTAAACACACAGTTGCCCAAATGAACATTTATGCAGGACAATGGGCACTTCTATTTAAACAAGGCTAAGACTTAATTACGTTGAGATGTCATTTGCTTAGGGCCGCCTTAGTATGGCTCAGACAGAAATTCGGATGGATTTTCAGGTCCCAGCACAACCTTAAAGTTTAGGCAAGTATATGTGTTAGGAGAACAGGAGTTATTATTGGCAGGAACTAATTGTATTATAAATCAGAATATTGTTTAGACAATATTTAATTACAAATGTTAGTCATGAATAATAATTATTATATAAATATTACAGATCAATGTCTCTGATGAGTATACAAATGTTAAATCAAAGTCTTTAAGTGTATTTTAAACTAGTTTTAAACCTAAACCCCTCATATTTGGATCATAAAACCCTTATATCCCTATATATGACAAAGAGAAGTGTTGTAACCGAAGTGGTATTTTGTGCTCTCGTGTGAGTGAGCAATTTTGTGGATATGTCCAAAGACAAATAAATATTACATTACGGCACACAGAGAGGAGAGAGAGCCATTCCGGCTTAATGCTAGGGCTCGTGGCCATTAAAATGTACAATTGTAAGTGCAAGTGCAATATTTGCATGCTGCGTAAATATTTACAAAAATGTTCTTTTGATTTATTTGAGTGGAACTAATTGTGGGCGTTGAACTGCAAAAAAACCGAAATAAATCATAAATTTGCCAGAGACCGATAAAGATTGGCGATAAAAAACTGGTTGAGGGATATATATGTGTTTGCATTTGCATTGTCATTCTGAACTCTAGCCTTTGTGCGACTGACGCTGAGTGGATATTATTTAATTAAACAATCATCAGATAAATTGAAACAGACAACTCGACCACCTTCCAGTGACTGGCTGACTGGCTGACTGGATGACTGACCAAAGAGAGCTTCGTGTCTATGAAAAATTAATTTGCCGTATTTATTCGCCGGCAACAAAGGGAGGAGACATTTGCGTGTCTGGGGCCCATTTGTTGCCGGCAAAACAAAGAAAGTGGCAGAAATTTAACACTTACCAAAGTCACATGAAACTTCTGCAGAGTTTTGGGGAAATTGCACGGAGCCGCAAGGTCGAATATCATTGGGAAAATTAGGAAAAATTACTGAGTTCCCGGCGGATCCCAAACCTAATTAACACATGCTATCTCGCACTTCTCTGGCACAAATCCCCTCCCCATGGCGGAAGCGGAAAACAGAGGAAAATTGCAATTTAAAAAATAATTATGGAAATATCTGGTGCTGGCAAAACTCCTGCAGGCAGCTTCAGAAGGCGCTAAATGTTAATGAACATTATAAAAACAATTGCGAGTAATTATAATTTGAATGATAATAGCGAAACTTCTTAATCCCCGCCGCGGTAATTTTTATCACTCCCCCTCCCCAGCCGAGCCATTTCCCTTTTCCACTCTCAAAAGAGTCGGAGACAAAAGCGAAAAACCTGAAAAATGCATATTAAAGGATGCCACAAGGAAACCTCGCTGCCGGGAGACAACGGAACGTAGGGCTCCCAAAGTAATTACAATTCCAAAACGAAATGAAAACTCTACAAAAAGCCTGAAAGCCGATCTGAGCTCAAGGAAAAAGCGGAAAAATCCACAAAAAAGCATGGCCATGAGAATAATATGCTGGGGAAAGTCATTTTCCATATGCGGCTTATGACCAAAAGAGTTGAGGATGAATTGCTACAGAAAAAAACAGGAATTGGTATGTGATTAAAGTAAAAATAATTAAAAATTTAGTAAAAAGACCACGAGTCCATGAAAAACTTCAGTTCAGTTTGCAAATCTGGCAATGTGTTATTTTAAGTAGTCAAGGAAATACTTATATATTTTTTTCATTATTAGAATACATTCTTTACCTATCTAGAAGGTAACAAACTATAGGTTCTTGCTACATTTTCCTTTCAGTATCTTAAAGACAGATCATTTTATTCTGCTCCTTCAGGGATACTCTCGGCACAGTCTAGGCATCATGAAAATTAATTCTAATTTGCAGCTCCACCCGGAATGACCGCACAACCACAGCCGGACGTGGAGCTCATCAGGAATCCTTCGGCGCCAGAGACGTCGCTGCCCACTTTGCAGCTAATTATTCAGATGAAATAGCTCGGGCGAAGGGAAAAAATCGAGGCCAGAGAAATTCGCTGCGAAAAATCAAACAACGAAATTGCCACTTGCAATTTCTCGTCACGTTCGAAACTTAATTAGTACATCAGACCATCAGCGCCGCCGAGATGCGGCCGGGAGCCGGCGGAGTCCTGCCGAGGCGGAGGCTGTCATAAGGACGTCATGTTTCTTAATTAGGTCTTTGTTGTCATAACTTTGGCGAACCGTTGGGCTACCAGACGGACGCTTCATTAGCACGCCCATTCGAGGCCATCAAAAAACTAGATTGCCCCAGAATTTAGTCTATCAAGTAGAACACCTAATATTGCCAAAATATTTCATCTAAAACAGACAAATAAAATCCTTGAATGATGGAAGCATGACTAAAATAATAATTAAAGATATTAATACATTATTAAAACATAATACATTTTTTAAGGCACATCTCTAATACATTTTATTAAGATTATATTTCTTGTTGACAATCTATAAAATATATACTATCTTTCGTATGAATCCAAAATATTTTAGTCCCAGCTATTCATCTGGTATTCAGCTTTAAGTATAAAATTACTTACTTAGGTTTGACACATTTTAAATTTCAAAACCCTGACTTTACCCAGGACTACTATCTCTGACCTCCTGAAGATTTATACTCTTTAAAGAATATATTTATATATTTTTGCTTCAGTTATTCACCTGAAGTTAAGCTTTAAGTATAAACATTCCAAGCTTTGACTCATTTCAAAACCCTAGACTTCACCCAGGACTATTATCTCTGACCTCCTGAAGATTTATAAGTCCAGGACTCACCATATCTAAAGGCCATTTATTCCGAGTGTATTTCCCTTTCGCCGGCAGGGGTAACCTGCATAAACGATGATTTCCCAGCCACGCCGTTCACCTTGAGCCCGCCCCCATCTTGGATCAGTTACGAAGCGGATTGCCAGCAGGGAGCGGAAAGCGGGCGGGGCAGAAGGCCAAGCAGCAGGAGGAGCAGGAGGTGGCCAGGGAAATACCGGCCCCGGGGCACACCGCTCCAGCGCTCCAGCGCTCCAGAGCTGCGCTGTGCACATATTCCGGGTCTTGGCATGCCGCACACGTAGAAGATTTCCGCACGAATTCGCAAAGCAACTCTTGATCCCTTTGACTCAGCCGGCGACATGTTTTCTTTGCCATTCTCTTTGATGTTTACAAATTACACCGAAAGTTGGCAAACAAATTTTCTTATTCACTTTTTCCCGAGTGCACACAATGAAATGGGCAGCCAAACCAAAACTAAACCAACGGATTGGCCCTGGTAGGATTGTTGGATTCTCGATTCTGGTCTCTGGTCCTCTGGCTTGTGGGTTAAAAGCGATGAGAAATGCCTGCGAATGTGCCAAGTGAAATTGCGACCAGGAGACAAAACTGTGTAAATACATTTACAATGCATTCTTGAGCGCTGGCCAAATACGAAAACTTCCGAATCGATTTGGCAATTGGATTTCCCGCAGATTATACAAGGAGGCAGCACTTCGGCAGCAGGCAGCCTCAGTTTGATGCCCGGAAAGGGTCCTTTGACGAGCGGAGCCCGAAACTAAAACAAAAACTTTTTAAATTCCTCCAATTATATTTTTACGCCATGGAAGCACTGACTTCGCATGCTGATCTCCATCTGGCCAAATCCAACACACAAACACTACTCGCAAACTTTCAGTGCGAATGGGCGGAGTGTGTGTGAGGGACTCCATTTGCGGAACAACAACGATAAAAACATCTTGAGGTCTAAGGATGAGCAAACTTTTTTGTTCACTCATTCATAAGTTTTTAATTAAATTGCCGTCACATTTTGCTTTTCCCTTTTTTCGTTATTTTTTGTTTTTGCACAGAGAGAGATCCTTTCTTTTAATGAAGCCGACGTTGATGTCTGATATGGTGGGCTAAAGGATTGCCAAGGGAATTTAATATTTACTCTTTTTGAGGGTATTTCATTAGGGGGAAATCTAGTCACAAGTATGAAAGAGGTAATAACTTGACATGCATGTGTGAGTTTAAGCCCAAATTATGAATTTTACAAAAAATATCAGTCACCTTTTTATATGAATGGAAGTCCTGCTGGATTTGTATATTACAATACTAAAGGCTGTGCCTATTTTACATATTTTAATCCAAGTATTCAGAACTATAAGTAGGATAATGAAAGCAACTTGCTGGAATGAAATCCAGAGTTAGAAATATATTACAACTGTAAATTTCATCTAAAAATTGCTATTGTTTTAGGAGATATTTAATAAAATCTCTGTTCATTTTTATTATTTAATTTCAGCATCAAATACACTCATACAAAAAGTTCATAAGGTCAAAGTAATTAGAAAAGGTATAATGGTTGTACCTCTGCCCTGCAAATTCCTTTTAATTTCCTGGAAAATTTTAGAATCACCTGCGAAAAACTAACCCGGAAAGTCCCTCTGGCGTCAACCCTTTTGAATCTGGGTCCCGATCTTAATTGTTTGTTGTTTTCGCTTCTGCCGCCGACTTAATGTTTTTTGATAAGCTCTTCGTTTTGTTCAATTGAATGGAATTTTTTTCGGGCCATCGGCGAGCCAGGACGAAGGACGAAGGGTAAATAATTGCACGCGATGTTTACACGAAAAGGTGAAGCAAATTCCTTCCAAGGGGCTGCAAGGACAAGGGCATCGCGGGCAATTAAAGCCAGGGCAATTTAGCAATGAACATAAACGTGAATGTTTTTGGCACCCGCTCGTGAATGAGGCGTTAATAGTATTTACCCAGCAGTTAGTACAACGCCCACAGACCGCTCATAAAGTAAATATCTTAGATTATGGCCAAATTGCTCTTGAAACGCCAAGTGAGCAGGCTTCAATAAATACACAGAAAGAACATTTTGGGGGAAAAATATTAATATATAATATGTAAAAAGAAATATATGACATTCTACAATTTAAAAAATATTTTTGAATATGTATTAATAATAATTTTCTGTTATACTATTAATTTGAGGGAAGAAACTATTTTTCGCTGTGTCTGAAATCATGTAATTGAGCTGCCACAATTTTCCAGCTGCGGAAAACGCAGCCCCTGACAGGCTTTGGAAAGTGGAGGGGAAATGCGCTGAGGCTGTGGCCCATCAAGTGCATATACCAAACTGAATCCAATCCGATTCGCTGGCGGCTCAATCGTCAGGGACATCAATCAAGCGATTGACAGTGGGGTTAGCCAGCTAAGAGCTTTGCTTTCCTCTCGAACTTGTAATCGAGCCCAGTTAACCAGGCAGAGAAGGGCCAGAGAGAAATTAGCAACATAACCGGATTTCGAATTTTCCAAATGCAAAGTATTTTGAAATTCCAGCTGAGATGTTGAGATGCTGAGCCCTCTCGTCGGATCCTGATCCCCAGTGCCTACGGGCCACGGGCTACTTCCGTGGCCAGGACAATGGCCGGCAGTTGGACAAAAGCGAAAAGCCAAAAGAATAGGCAGCCAACAAAGGCGGAGGGGCAGGGCCGAGCCGAGTAAGGCACACAGCCAGGGAAACATGGCAAAAACCGTATGGCCAAAATGGATAAGCTTACAATGCCAGTACCAGCACCAGACCCAATCCCATTCCCAAAGAAAATGGCATTTCGCAACCATCCCCCGGCAATCCACATCCTTCCTGGCTTTCGCTTTTGTGAACAAAAAAGGAACTGGGGAAAATGCAAAGAAAAGGACGAGGGCGCAAAAGTTTCGGGGAGGGAAGGGGGGCGAGGAGCCAGCGAGGCGCATCCTCTGGGGGTGACTTAAATAAAATTTGTTGATTTTATTGAAAAGTGATGATGTGTCAAATTTTTTATCGCATTACCAGAGCGCGGCTCTTATTTTGCTTTTAACCTTGCCATTTGCATAAAGTTCGCATTGAATAGACACATTAGCATTCTTAATGGCGTGACCGCTGGAAGTCATTTGGCTCGCCCCGCCCCGCCCCGAAGGTCCTTGGCCGTCACCATCACGCCCCGAAATTTATCAATGCCGCACACGTTTGGGTTGCCAAGGTCCGGACCCAGAACCCGGAGCTCTAAGCCCCAATCCCCAGCCCCAATCCTGGCTGAGGCGCATTCACTGAAGTGACAAGTGAGCAATATGTCTGGATCGCTTCTTGTCGGGTCTCCTAGAGGGGGAATTTAGGGTCCTGCACTGATTTTTAAGACAAATTGAACAGCGTGTCAAATGGCTTGGTTCTGGCTCAGCTTTTTGCTTGTTTAGCTTCTGGGATAGTTGAATGAATTATGTGCTTAAGAAATTTATAGTTCATTGCTGGCCGTTCATTTTGCAGTTACGAGTAGCTGTTGTCTTAAAAGAAGGCCTTAATGGGCTAAAAAAATAGGGTTGGGAAAAAATGTTTATATAAGTCTATTTAAAAGGGTATTATTTTAGTTTTATTATACTTTTAATAATTAATGTATTTATTAGTTGATAGTTCTATAAATAGTGTACGTAATTTAGTGTAATTAATAATATAATATAATTATTCTTAGTTAAACAGTTACATCCTTTCTAAAGGGATTTTATTAAACAGCAACCAGAAATTATAGTTGCAATATCCGCGAGGACCCTATCACAGGACACGGAACCTCTCCCTCGGTGGTCTTCTGACCAAGGCCTAAATGAGGAGAAATGCTTTTGCATTAGAGCGCATCCTGGCCATAAATAACATGACGTTTCATTAGCCTGGCGAAATGAAAAGCTATGATCGCCTAGCCAGCTGCCGGGGACAATCAAGGGAGTTATTCTGGCCAACTCCAGTTACCAATGCCCAACTGCTGCGGGCCAAGGTACTATATGTACAGATGGGGTAATCATGATAGTATCTTTTTTATTTCAACTTGAAATAAAAGAGGTATTTGATAGTTATAATAATTTGTATTAAAATCATTTGATAAAAATCATGTGAGGAATACCAGAAGAGGTGCTAAGAGTAGGAAACCCATTATTACAAGGAGTGTGTGTTTCCATATATGTAATTGCTATTCTCTTGAACGCGTCCGTATGTGTGCGAGGTCCCCGACAGCTGTCGGCGCAGGTGTTTTAATCACGGCGAGCTGGAAAGCCGGAGCCCCGCCCGTCCCGGCTTCCCTCGCCGCAGAGCGTATAAATTTTCATTTCCATTTTCATGGCTCAACGCACGGAACGCAGTAAGGAGGCCGAGGAGCGCCGGCTCGCCATTTGCCTTTGTCGCTTTTTATTGCCTGCACTTCATTTGTTACGCAATTCGGACCCGGGGCGGTACGGAGCCCGAAAAGTGCTCATAAAGCGAGTGCGGTAACAGGACCTCTTTGGGCTTAGACGACCGCAGAAAGTTAATTAGAATTAATGCGTTTCCTTGGCCCAGAATCGCATTTAAGTGCAGCCCTTGGTAGTGTTTTCTCTATGTTATATGTTTACATTTAAATGCCAATGGGTTCTGGGCCCTCTGAGTTTGCCGTGAAGAGTAGACCCGGTCCCGGACCCTCCGCCATTTGCCAAAATGGTGTGCAATAATCATTTCTGTGTGCGAACAGGCGCACGTAGCCGTCATCGTGACGCTCTGGAGCACCAAATGGGCGCCGGGCAGGGACGAAATATTAAAATCTAACATTCACAAAGTCACGAAGCGCCAGCGACACCAGCAGCCACAACACCAGCAATAATAACACCAAGAGCAGCGCCAACAAAAATGGGACCAGGCGCAGGACTCGCAGCCGGAGCAGGAGCAGGAGCAGGATCAACAATGCTACGCAAATAGACAAAGTAATGAAAAAAAATTTACAAAGTGAAGAAAAGGCCCATAAGAGTCGAATGCTTGATGCCCCATATAAATATATGTATATATAAATATATTCTTTACTATTTACCTTACTAATTTTTACATAATTATTAGAGTGCAAATGAGGATAAAAATATCAAGAATCCCTTGAAAAATGCATCAAAAATATAATATAAATATAAATGAATAAATATAAATGTTTTAAGTATGTCCTATATCATTTTAACATTTTTAGTGTAAGTAGAGAATATAAAAGAAGTCTAGTAAATGGAATTAAATATACTTAAACACTTGGCAAATGATTATATATTATAGTACCGAGATCGTCATGGATTTTAATACAATTAAAAGGTAAATAAGGTGTTTGGGTAATTTGATAAGGCAATTGTATATGTAATTTAAAAATTATTAAACAATTGAAATATCTTTTTGAACAGCAACTAAATTGAATAAAAATACACAACGATATCTTTGGCATTCCTGATATAACTATATATATATAAATACAGAATGAACGAAAATTGGGTTGCTATTAAAACTAAACCCTTTATGAAACTTAAACATATATAATTACTATCTAAAATTGCTAAACAAAAATGTAATATTTTATCATGAGATTCCAACGACTCCCAAAATATTAGCAACTCCAAACAGAGCATTGAGACCCCCGGAAAAACCTGGGTATACAGGAAAAGTAAACATAGAAAGTTTCACTTGCTGGATGGGACAGAAATAAAAACAAAAAAAAGAAAGGAAAAGAAAAAAACTCATCAGAACGAATGGAGGTCGCCACGGGTGCAGTAAACGTGGCTAATGAATGCTTTTGGCCCACTGATGGCAGCTCTGTGTTTAATTTAATAACACGCACACCCGCACAGCGGGCAGAGTCAACGCGGACATATGTACGAATCCCCCACATACACATGTCGGCATCTGTTTGTGTGTGTTTGTATATTGAACAAATAAATTTGAAATGTTGACAACATTTTGCTGTTTGTTCATAAACGAGGCCATCGTCACCTGTGGGAGTGCACGTGCCACCGCTCCACCGAGCCACTACTCTGATGGGGCAGCCACCTTCCTGGCAACCACCGGAGTCGCATCCCCCGGCAATAAAACTTGACGCCGCCGATGGTACTCCGTCCCACGGGACAAGCAGACGCATAAAAAAGCAAAACTTTCATATTACTGCCACATGACCATATACGCATATATACCACATATACTATACCTTGCACAACCCAGTACTTACGCCTCGGATACATGGCCATTGCAGAACCATAAACTGTCATGTAAAATCCCAGAAACTTTCATTTGCAATTTGCTTAAAGTTTATGCAATAGATGCGCTACAATAAAAAGTTCGCCAAGGTGTATGGACAATAATAAACCAGGAGTCGCAAACGAAGCACAAACTTCCCGAACTATAAAACCAAAAACAGAAATATATGGAATGAGCAAAAAATATAAAAATGTGAGAAATATATACAATCGTAAACTTCTAAGGGACATATTTTCGATGTCTGTATTTTGTAGCACTTTTTCAATAAAACACAAACTACCTCTCCAGTGATCATCAATAAAAATAAAAATAAAATAAAGTTAAATGTATCTGCCGTAAGGGGGAAGAACACCCTAGACAACAACCCTTGAGACGAACGAGCAAAGGACGATCAAAACAACGAGTTTATATTCGTTGAGGGTCATAGCAAAGTAACGAATAAACGACGATCAAGATACCGATTAAGATTAAGAAGAGAAGTATGGAAGCAGAACGACGAGGAAAAAGGACGAGGTTGAGAGCCAAACAACGAGCAAAGGGGACGATATAATATAATAAAAGTAAACATAGTTACTATATAAATAGGTAGTATATAAATAATATTTGCCTTCCAGCTTATAATAAATAATATAATATAAATTTTTTTAAGTACATTATTTAAATTAACAACATTGAAATTTTAAAACAATTTACAAAAGTTATTATGTCAAACAGTAAAACTCTGCTTTCTAAATATAGCTATATTAAGTTTTTTCTAAAAATTCATATTTAATGAGAAAACTTTACTTGTTATGTAACTGAGTATAAATCGTATTTCCTTATTCAAAATATAAAAGGTACATATTGACCTTGCAGTAATCGAGCCAAATATTGGCTAAATATTCAATGGACCAACACTAATGGTGATACTCCCATTCGCATATGAAACAAGAGGATAAATAAGTAAAACAATATTTTAAAGCTTCATGGGTGTGCTGCCATCTTGACGGAATTTAACACCTATTGGCAGGTAAATAACCTTTTCACGGCAAATACTTTACAGCTTCACAACTTTAAAGGCCCTCCACATACGCAAGGAGAGCCGTTCTCCCGCTTATTCATCTGTGAAACGCTTTATGGTGCATATAAAAATAAAGAATGCCAGCTTCCAATCAATTTCAAAGTCATTTGTTACAAATTTTAAGTGCACCCCCGAATGTTAATCAAAATTAAATCCCATAAAAAGAACAAGGACACAAACTTCTTATCGGCCCCTGCCAAGCACACTGTTAAAAACAGGACGCGCCTTGTCGCCCTCGAAGTATTGGGGGGAAAAACGAAATGTCGAGGGGGAGGGGAGTAAATCAGCAATGAGCAGAAGGTAATGCGCCTTCATATTTCAACGTCACAACGGCGTCGTCATCATTTTTCTGCGGCCAACGCAACGGCGATGACATCAACAGTTCTGCATAAATTTGCACCCGATAAAAATTTCAAATGTTTTCATCAAATCATTTTCGGTGAGCGTCAGGAGAGGCAGCCCGCCGATGCGGGGCCCGGAGTGGATCCAGTGCCGGATCCGGATCTGGGTTCTAGGCGAGCCGAGTCGTCATCCATCATTAATGGACCTGAAGGAGTTGAAACGGCGACTAAGCGTCACGGGCTTCTGCGGAAAAGGCGCATAGGAATGGGGGTCCTGGAACCGAGAAACGTTGACGATGACATTACTTTTTAATGACTTTGACTTTCTGCAGCAATTGCCGTGCGTCTGGTATTCGTACTCCTCTCGAACCCTGCCCAGGACTCACTCCTGGACTTGAGCTCCTGCCGCTTTTGTTTCTTTTTATGAGCCTCATTGAAGACGCTGGGCGTTCGCTCTGATTTAATACTTCACTTTTATTATTTCCCCCTTTAAATTTGCCTCTCTTTTGTGTGCTTTGATATAGACTTTTTTGCGACACTTTGCGGGATATATGTCCATATACTGTTTCCAAAAATCCCAACAAAATAAATCATATCGCCACTACTATATTTTATAAGCCAGATATTAAGTTTCTCATTTAATAACAATCACAAAAGATGCGTTCTTCCAATTTATCACAGCACAGCCAAGATAAAAAATTGGTTAAAATATTATTAACCATTAAGAAAAAACTCTACAATGTGCGGCTTGTTGCGACACCATTAAAAACTTATATTTAATTTAAAAGGTAAATAAAAAATGTATTTTATGTAATACACTGACCTCTAAAGTACAGTAACAAATGTGTATTAAATAAATCTCTTTACTTGATATTTATAAAGGAAAATATTAATCTCCCATTTCGTTAAATAAAGGGAACCCGGTATGCCCACTTCAATATGGGAAACCGCTCAACGTTTTTCATTACAATTAAAGTGTATGGGGCAGGCCGATTTTTATATGCGTTCCCAGACTGCCACGCCTCCCAAGCCTGAGCCCGCCCCAATCTGAGCCCTTGAGAAGTCGCAGGCCGAAACCGCCGTCGGCTGTCGGCTGCCAATATTCATATAATATTTTCACTGTGAAATATTTTCTGCTCATAAAAGAAAATTGACTGCGAAAATTGTTTTTCCGAGGCGCTTGCAGCTCAACTACCGCGCAGCCACGCCCCCCCTTTGCGTTCTGCAGTTTTGCGGGTACGTATACGTATTACGTATACGTATTACGTATACGCATATATAGTGTGTGTGCTTTGTTTACTTTTTTCGCGTGCCTTTTTACGTTTTTATGCGTTATTTTGCATGCATCAGCGCGTTATTAAATTCCGCGCTCCGCAAGATGCGAGCATCCGGATCCTTTCTCCGGGCGTCTCATTTAACCGCAAGGAGCTCTGCCTCCGCAAAAGCCAAAATATATAAAAAGCCAAGGAGCATTCTGCAAGCTCCCATCACCGGCGCCTATCAAATTCGGCACATTGTTCCGCCCAGAATAGCAATTGCTCCACTCGCTCGCTACCTCATATAAGTTTCGCCACTTCACGGACTTTTGCATCCCAAATCCGAGGACGACGACCGACGACCGTCAGACGACATCCTACGTCAAAAATCCTAAATGCAAGACACGCATTTTATGAGCTCTGGCGCTTGTCACCTTATGCTTAACACAAATACAGCTACTAACTTGACAGGCAAATATAAGTACTAACTTGGGGGGTACATAAGTAGCTGCTGCTTGGCAACTAATCCCGGCGTAGAAGGACTCAGCGGAGTTGTCGTCATTAAACCGGAAAAGGGTAGGATATTTGGCATTAGAAGCACTTTCTTAAAAAGTTTACTACTTAATCCTGGGGACAGTCTGCACAATGAAGCACAGAAAATAAGTGCTTATTGAAGGAAGCTACAGCAAAATGTCACTATCATACACAAAATTTAAAAAAGAAACAGGGCAGACAATATTTAATAATTTAATAACATATAATAATTAATAATTAAAAATTAAAAAAATTAAATAAATTAAATAAATTAAAATAAGTAGCTTGGTTTGATAATTCCTTAATAATAGTGGACAAGGAATACATATGTGATATTTTTAAAGATATTTTATAATATAGAACAAGACCTGCAGCTTTAATCTAAAAGGTCGTAGAAATACAGAAATACATCAATAAATATAACCGTTAATGAATTAAATTAATTTAAATTAAAAATATTGTTTGGAACGATTGCCTTCATTCCTAGCAGAGCTGTTTCACTAATTTAAGCCATATTTAGTTAATTTGCTTTCACCCACTTAAATTTTGTACATGTATTTAACATTTTATATTGGCCTTTTACATTTTCCAAAGACTTTCTGTTAAAGTCATTGCAAACCATTATGCTAAAGTTACTCTAACAGCAACATTTCCATGTTAGCTACAGGAATGGCTGCTAAAACCCCCAGTTTCTCTGTTAACCGTTAGGACAGTTGCCCCATTTGCAGGGGTACTGCTAATTTACACAGCTGTTAACGAGATAACATAGAAGTGTAAGGAAGTGACTGTTAAAAGGGCTGTAAGCACACAGTGGCGACCTGCATAGGTCTGCAAGATAAATAATTCCCAGAATCTATCATATAATATATGCATATAAGGTTTAAATGGTATTCATCTTTATGGAAATTCTTATATATTCAACTAAAATTAAAATATATTCAATTCGACGATATGTACAAATTGATAGAAATGAGAAAGATACTGCTACACATTGAGTAAAGAAGGAGGAAAGTTACAGTTCAGTTTGCTGATTCACACGAAAGGACAGTCGGACAGTCGCTGATGACGCTGATCCAGAATATATATGCTTTATGGGGTGGGAAAAGCCTTCTTCTGCCTCTTAAATATATTCTCGGGAGTCACTAAGCTATAATAATATAAAAATAATCCAGTTTAGCATAAAATTGACAACAAACTAGGTAAAGATACACAGAAATTCCCCTTTAAGTGCAACATTCGTGTAGGTTTTTGTGTTTAACCCATAGTTTTAGGAAACAGACCGCTCTAAAATAAGCTGTGAAGAGTTAAACTGAGAACAATTAATATATAGACCAAAGCCATCAGCTGAAACCCGGCAGTCAGAGTCTTTTGCTGGCAGCTTGTAACAGTTTAATTGCATTTCATTTGCAACTCGAACCGAGCTCCGGTGATGGATGCTCACCTTTACACCTGCACGGCAGGCTTGCAATAAATACCTGTTCCAGTGTAGCTCGATAAGCACATGCACTGCAATTCATCATTCACACATAGAGGCGCACACGAGGATAGATGATCTGGCCGGGGATGGGGGTCCTGCGAAAAGGAATTCTTTTGAGAGGACGAGGCCCCGTCAAAGCGTCCCATTAACGGGCGCTCAATGCACAAAAAGTCAGATCCCACGGCTGATGGCCGCCGGCTGATGGCTGAGCCAAAAAGCGAATGTCAACACTATCAATCATCGCTTTGACAGTTTGAGTGCTTGTTTTAGTATTTGTGCTTTTGATTATGTGCCGTGCCCACGCACACACACACGCACACACACACACACTCGCCGGACGCCGGACGGCGGGCCAGGCGCACCAATTGATACACTTACAACAAATTGTTTGTAGTGGGGCACATGGGCGGTGCCCTCCGCTGCAGATTGGATTGGATCGGATCCCCATATATACAAGCTACCTACAGCCACATCGACATCCGCCTCCGCCTCCGCATAGGTGGACTGGGGCAGGGCCACTTGATTGATGGAGCCGCCGACCTAAGCCATTTTAAATGAACAAATTGAATGTGCGGAAGCACACACACCTCACCTACCTACTACACACCTACACCTACACCTACAGCTGCGGTGAAGGGATAAGCAATGCAAACTACATTTAATTTATAACTTGTAAAAGATCTAAGAAAAGGTGCTGGAGCCACTTGGGCATTGTACAATTTAGAAGCTAAGTCTAACCTTTATTAGAGTTAAATAGATATTTTTAGCATATATATTTTCTATACAATGTTATAGATCAATTAAATATTTTATTCTCATACTTCCTTCTATTTCTTATTTAATAGAGTTCATATAAATATGTAGCCACCATTGGGCATTGTACAATTTAGAAGCTAAATTTAACATTTATTAAAGTTAAGTAGATATTTTTAGGGTATATATTATCTATACAATATTACAGAACAATTAAATATTATATTCTCATACTTCCTTCTGTTTTATATTTAATAGAGTTCATATAAATATGGATCCACTTGGGCATTATACAATTTGGAAGCTAAACATAACCTTTATAAGATATTTTTTAGCATATCTATTTTCTATACAATATTTCCATAAATTGCTATTTTATTCTCTTATTTATTCTTACTTAATAGAGTATATATATATATGTATATCCTAACCACCACTGATCTTTACTATTAAGTTTTAAGCTCTCTCCCATGAGCTCCCTATGCTTAAGCTTATAAGATGTTTTAGAGATTTTGTTTTTACATTTCCTACAAACTTGACCCCAACTGTAGTCTCCGTCGTGAGCTTGTGTTTGTGGCTGTTTGCTGGTGATTATAGTAATTTAATTTCTCCGAACAAAAGCAAAAACAAAAAAGAAAACAAACAACACAAATTTGCAAAGAAAAATCCGAACAAACAAGGAAAGCAGGAAGAAGGCAGCTCCTCCGCCGGTCAAAGTGCAGTGCCTGCAAATGGGTTGGGTCGCGCCCGGAACGTGGTGAGCTGGCGCTGCCTCTGGTGGGCCTCCCGCTCCTCCCGCTGGCGCTGCTGCTCCAGCTCCCGACGCTTCAGGTCCTGCAGCTGGGAGTTCTGGACGTTGAAGATTCGCCGCTGCTGGACACGCTGCTCGGCGGAGAGGTTGAAGGGCTGCACCTTCACCCTGGAGCTCGCCGGCGGATGACGATTCACCGGCTTTAAGGGCTGGCGACTGCTAGCCGGAATGGGCTTGACCCGCAGGCTCTGCTGCCTCTGGAGCTTGGCTTCCTCCTCGCGCTCCCGCTCCTGCTGCTCCGCACGCTGGCGGCGCTTCAGCTCCGTCTCCACGGAGAGCCGGAGCACGTTGGGAGTCACTGGCATGGTGACCCGATGCTCCACGATCCGCATGGCCTGGCGTTCGTGCACCTGCCGGAAATTGGGCATCGGCCGGCTGTGGAATTCGCGCTGCTTGCGCTCCTGCTCGATGCACTTTTTGATTAGGAGGTCCTTGCGACTGGAATAGATGTCCTTGTAGCGATAGGCCTGGCATTTAGAAATATTTAACTGATTAAAGTAACTTAATATACTATTTCTCTGTTATTTAATTAATGGTTGTAAACTCTTTAAGCTACATTTAAGAATTCAAGTCTTAGGACTCCTACCTGTGGCGGCAGGAACGGGGGAATAAGGGTCATCTTTCCAGGGCTGCCAATTCGAAACTTGAATTCATTTTTAGTCAGGACATTCGAGAGCTGCTGGGCCTTGGTGCCCTGTTCCCGCTGTTCCTTGAGGGACAAGGACTTCAAGGCTTCTCCCTCAAAGTTTTCCTTCTGGTGGCACCAGTCAGAATCCTCCGATCGCTCAGCACCTGGCTCGTTCCAGTTGTTCTCCATTTTATACATATATTTACTAAATACTATTATATTTTAGGCGATTCCGGTGATGTGCGATGTGCTCTCTGCTAATGCCGAGTGCCTGGAATTCCTATGACATTCAGCTACCAGCCTGCTCAGGTAAGATGCCTGGGCATTAGTGAAAATTTAATTTGAACGTGCACGCCTGAATAATGCAGAGTATTCCGAGTGACACTTGGCCAGGACTGGGACTCCGGCAGGGATGTCTGCAGCTTCCGCCCTTCCCTTCCGGTGCAGCAGCTCGGATATGAAATTGAGGAGGGGAGTGTACGCACCCCTTCGGTTGGCGCTGTCAGCTTCCCGTCCAACTGTCTGTCCCCGTCAGTCCAGGACGTCTATGTGGTGTCAATTTGATTGCAAAGGTAATTCAAATAATCTCATCATACACAATCTGGTCCTCCCTTCGGCTCCCCCGATCCCGAGGCAGCCCGTCCATGCCCTTCTATTTGAAATACAACTTCAAAGTGAGCTCTGCAAACAAATCAAATTAAATTTAACATTTTATCTTTTTTCTTTGACTGTGTGGCTAAAATGTAATTTCCAGGAACTGATTTTGTTGGATTTGATTAAAAAGGAGAGCCTTTAATTAAATTTATTAGGAGCTGCCATTTAAGAGTGCGAACTGCGATTTCCATAGGTTTTTATTCAGCCCAGCCATTGACTGGCAACTGACCAGACTATTTAAGCCCTCACTGAAATAGTTCATTAATTAATGTTGCTATATGCAGTTCAAACATTTGGGTCACCAACGAAACTATTTAATTAATCAGAGAGAAATGCATTGGCATGTAAGGAACTTTTCAAAAAGGAAGAGAAACAAGGCAGTGAATAACACAGTTAAAATGCAATAACCTCGATTAATATATATTTATTAATATGAATTTATATGAATATACATAGAATATGAATTTACATAGAATTTAATTTGATAATTTAATTTGATATACATAAAATTTAATGTCTTATGAAGCATTATTACCACTGAGATACATTTATTTTGTTATCAATTTTTAATGGGTTTATTAGCTTATTATAAGTAAAATATAGGAAACACATATCATAGAAGTTTAATTATTTAAAGACCTTAAAGTTACTACTGAAATTATTTAAGGTAACGATGAATTTCGATGCTCTTCCTAATACTTATCTGAAAATAATTGCTTAACACTTCCACAATTCTCTAAGCCCGGAGTAAAATCGCTGGCAAGTGTCGCGTCTAATGGTGCCATTAAGACTACTTTTTGCTTATTTATCATTACTGCTTTCACACTCTCCCACTTTCTCCCTGGGTAAGCTGGAAAAGTTTGTTAATCTAGCATATTTTTTTGATTAACCAAAACAAGCTGTTGGGAAGTTTCTTGCTGTTTCTGGCCAGACATGTGCCGTAATCCAGCCGAACTGGGGAAGCTGGGGAAGCCCGGAAATCCCCATCCTGATTAGAACTATGTAAATACACATGTGCTGGTAACTTTTTAAAAGCCCCGCCAGATCCAGATCCAGAGCATTGCTTACGAAATAAAAGTTTCGGGCCCTATATCTCTGATGGACATTAGTAAGGCGGAAAGTTAACAAAGGCGAAGGAGAGGCGAGCTTTAGAGCCAGTGGAGGAAAACTTACCGACCGATAAACGTGCCTCACAAACACAGGGAGCAAAAGTTATCCCCGAAACTTGCCGCAAAACAAAAACTCGTTCTTCCTATCTCTGCGATAATTGCTCCTTTAACTACGGAATTTTTTCCTTCCCCATTTTTGCGAGTGGGGAAGGGGCCCTTGATTAGTTTGCAACTGGAGATGGGCCGGGCTGGGGGCTGCTGCCGGCTCTTTGTGTATTATCTTTCAGTTTGCAATTAGTGGCTCATTTAAAAGAGATTTGCAGCAGCGACTTTTGCTGATTGGATTGCGTCCAGTTACGGGGCGCGGGTCAAAGGGCCTCTGGCAGCTCCACGTCTCCGTCTCCGCCCCGGAAATGATTGAAACTCGAGTTGGCCGGGCGAAAGGACACGTCCGCCAAGCAGCCATGCGGACAGGTTCGCCGTGCCAGGCAATAAACGCTGCGATATGTCCTTTTCCACACATCCTTCGCGAATCATTTAACCCGAGCGCCATTTTCATAAAAAGAAATTATGAAAATTGTTTACTCGGGTTATGGCCATGTCTGTCCCCGATGCTCACTCGCTCTGCCCATTATTATCAAGCAGTTAACTATACAGAAAGGCAATTCCAAATTAAATGGCAGAGGGCTGGCTTCAAATTGGTAAAAAAAATGATGGTACAACCCTCTTGAATAATAACAATCGCTTCACATAAAAATAATTCAAGCTGCGGAAAATATAGCAATTAAATTTGCATGTACCTAAAACCAAATAAAATATTTATATATAATACAGAATACATATGACATTTGACAAACAATAAAGACACTGTTTTTTGTAGTTGCATTTGCTAAGGGCAAGCTTTTTACCATTTTCATCTTATTTTTAGGCCACAAATCTTTTCCGAGCCATTTTATCCGAGCGACAAAAAACTGCATTGAGCATTTATTTATCGACATGTTTACGGCAGACCAGAGTCCAGCAAAATCAAATAAACGCATTCCAATTGCGGACTCGAAGCCCCCAAATGAAATGTGTCAGTCCATCAATTAGGGGAAATGCGAATGCGGCCATATTGTCAATCATAATTATATTGATTGTCCATTACGACTTTAATTTATGCAGGCCAGTCCGAAAGTGTTCGTGCTGAAAGGCGATAGAGAATCGATTAAAATGTTTGTTGGGGCCATCAATTCCATGGCGAATGGCGGCAGGAATAGAAATATCCTGATGAGCCACGGCACTCCCGCAGGACGAGCTCTCGGGGATTCGTGAGGTGTTGACATTAGAGACTGTATCTGTTTCGGATATTTATGATACTGCCTGGCCGGGATTATTTATGGCAATAAATAGTCATTCCCGTATTGCTGGGGCGTTGGCCGGCGGAATGCAAATTTAATTTGTTAACCGTGTCAGCTGTCCGGGAAAGGGGCGAAGGGCCAGCTGGACAACTTACCGGGCTCAAAGCCAACGGCCAAACAATGCGCGCTTTCTTATCGCATGTCAGCAGCAGCGCCAGCGAATCCCTTTCTCTGAGTCCCACATGTCCTGCCATATCCTGCCTGCCCTACGCCGAAGTCCAGCTGAAGCCGGAGCCGGAGTCGGAGCCGAATCCTTGCTTGACGCAACAGCAGACCAATAAACAAAAGCATTAAACCCATAAAACAGGGAACATGGCACTCTCGAGAATTAACACTACATTATTCACAATGCAATTTCGAAACAAGTGAAATGGTCAGGATGGAAAAGGGTCGACGGGGAGGTACCCAGGGATTATTAACTCAGACACATTCAGGAATTTTTTAATATATAAATATAATTTAACTCTTGGTATTAATTGAGATTATTTAATGTGTGATATTTAAGTCAAAGATTTTACGAAATATTAAAAAAATATATCTATTTTCCACCAAAAAATAATATTTAATAAATATGCTTTGCCTTTTAGGATTTTATAGAAAAATAAATTAAGTTTATTATACAAAGTAAACACTCTTAACTTACTTTTAAGCATAAATTCTATTAATTTCAACTCCTATTTCTTTAACAATACTAAAATTTAAGGTTAATCCTAATATACCCACCAAACAGTGGGTTAATTTTATAAAAAATGTTTCAACTCGAAGCGGCAATGTCTGAATGCGAATGCATATGGATGTGGTTGAGGGTGGAGACGGGTTGGCTTGGGTGTTCGTTGGGGGGGGCGGAGCTGCGGGTGTTGTGTGCTGCGTGTGTGTTGTGTGTGACCCACATGGGTGCCGTTGCTGTGGCTGCGCCATTTGCCTCCGGGCGGTCTTTCGCGCTCCATAGGTGTCTCTCTGCGGAATCGGGATTGGGACTGGGACTGGCACTGGGAGTGGGGATGGAGCTGGAGCTGGAGCTGCACCTTTGGCTTGCGCTTCTCTTTTTCATTTGTTAAAAAAATGTGAAAAATTAAAAATATTGTACGCGTACACCACAGACAACAAGGGAGTGTGCGTGTGGGTGTAGCACACACAGAGCTGCTCTGTGTTTTCCCGTGATACTTTGCCGTGTTCCTTTTATGCATATTTCCCACAACACATTTTGGAGCCGAGGCATTCGGGCTTAAATCATCCAAAGGGGTGCTGGGCTGGGAGGGGGTGCAGTGGGTAGCGGTAGCCGTAGTTAGTTCGCGGCCGAAGTTGGGCTTATCCCATCAACGGCATCGGAGGTGCCGCACTCCAGCAGCGGCGGCAGCGGAGGCGCCCCCATCTGTTGATTTATGTCCGGAGTTTGCGTTCATTTATCATTACAGTTGAAAGCATTGCCGCTTTGTTCCCGCCAGGTTCCTTGCCTTTTTTATTATTGCACAATATGCACAGCAGCGGCGAAGAATAATACTTTTAATATGGGCTATTTTTTGCCAACTCTCCCAGGTGCCAAATGCGGCGCTTATCAGGGCAATGCTTTTGCCATTTACATTTTAAACAACTCCGATCGATGGAGTTCCGGGGGAGGCGAGTAAAAAACAATTGTCACCAACATGGCACTATACTTTATTAACACTTTCAAGTCTTTAAATAAATAAGGAGCTTTTAAATGCAAGAGGTTGCCTTAAAAAAGGTTAACTTCCAAAGAGGAAAGTCAGTCAGTCTTAAAATAAAGCATTAGGAAGATATATTGTAGATTTATGTTTAATAAAATTCAGGGAAATTCAAATTAATTTATTTAAATACTATATAAATGAGTTTCTGCCTTTAAATATTATTTATTATATACATTTAAGCATTTACATTTACCTAGAAAGTACTGTCTTCGCACTTGTAACTAAATCCCCACTTTAACTAGGCTTTAAAAATGGTATTTCCATTGCCAAAAATCATTTAGCTAGATGGCTTTTTGTCCAGCTCGGCGAGCCCGCTTAATTAAGGTCCCTTTCCGGCAGGAATTTTTTAATTCCATAAAAACAAATACAAATACGAGGACGAGCATTGGAGACAACCGTAAAAGCGCAGTGAGCCTCGAACAAACATCCGAGGAACGAGCAACGAGCTCAGAAAGCGACCATCATCAGCAGTTGGTTGTGTTTGCGCAGTCGTGGGTAAAAAATTCAAAAACATAAACGGAAATTACCACAAAATAGAAACCGCAGAGCTCCAAGCCGGCAGAACTGAACCAAAACCGAAACCGCTTTTGGTAGCACATGAACATGGCCATCCTTTGGGGTGCAGTGTCCTTCTGTGCTGCTGTTGTTGTTATTCTGCCGCAATCTAGCAGGACAATCTTTTGATTAACATTCTTGGCTTTTTTTGGGGGAAATTAGTTTTTATGTTTATTACCTGACCCATTAAAGGGCGCTGACAATGCTCCGGGCGAACACGAAATGGACTTGTAAGCGAATATTCCGTAGCTACCAGGACACTCTCCGTGCCTGCTGATGATGACAGGATGTCGAAAAGCGGACCAAGGAAGCGATCCCAATCAATACTCCTGGCTCCCGGCCAGATGCGGAGCAGCAGTCAGCTTAATTAATGCAAATGGCGGCCACTCGTTGATTTTAATTTAGATTAGAGACTTATTATGTAAATCGAAAATTCTGAAAACGAACGAAACGAGACCAAGAACAGAAACGGAAATGGAGCCGATGTCCTTGCGGACATCTTCAATTAAGCAATTAAATTCGGTGTCACAGACTTATCGAAGCCACCTGGCCGCCGACGTGTCATTTTCAAATGTTATTTGAAATTAATAAATGTCAGGGACAGCGCCAGTCCGGGCCCAAAAGGCAAACCCAGTTCATTCCGGCCAAAAGCTGACGTTTTAATTAACTAATCATGTGGGCCCGAGTGCCTCCAGCCCAGTTCGCTGGCTTACTTTTGTGCCAGGTCGGTCGCTCACATAAATTGAATTTGGTCCTTCCGGTAATCGCATTTGGCAGTGAGAGTCCTGCTGCGATGGCCTGTCCTGGCCATCCTATCCTGGCCATCCTGGCCATGCTGCAGCTGCAGCTGGCAGTTGCTCCCTGCTAAGCCTGTCCTCTGGCCATTTTGACGGTGTTTTGTGTAGTAAATCAGTCGGCATTATTTGTCACATGCACAGCTTACGGTCCGATAACGAATATTAATTTTGCACCTGGCCAGAGGTAGGCAAGAATGCGATCTGAAAACTGCCGTCGGCAAACTTATTATGTCCGCCCCTCCCCCGTCCCCGCCACCATAATTCACCAGCTCATTGCCTGCGACCCCGGCCGTAATAAATTCAGAACGAAGTTCGGTGACTTAAGCCCGGCCGGTAATTAAATCAAAAGATGTCAACTGCTAATGGAAAACAAATATTTTCCATAATCGTTTCGGAAATGCTGGGGTTTTTAGGCTATGATTGTCAGGTTAGGTGGATTGGGAAACTAAGATAGACGATTTGCGATTTAATTTATGCATAAATGGTATAGAAAGTATTCGTGCATTTCTTGTAATTAATATTTCTTCAACAACCTAACGGATATATTTAGTTTATTTTACTTCCCTTTGAAGCTTAAAATATCCTTTAATGGGTGGCATAATGTACAGCTTCTTTCAAAGAAACAAATCAATTTAGATATCAAATATTTCGTCCCTTTTTGTGCAATATTATAACCGCAAATGAAAGTGTTGGCCATTTCGCACATTTCAAACTGTTTGTGGTTAGCCAAAAAAATGTTTTTTTCCCAAAAGAAATAGCAATTACCAATATTCAGCTTTAATGAAGGCATTGGAAAGCAGAGACACACAGGACTTGGCAGTTGCTTTGTGGTTGCTGCAAACTGCAAAGGACTCTATTTCTTGGAATGCTTCTCGCTGCTTGACTGATATTTGATGCCTGGCCAAAAATTGCAATTAAATTTGCGCCACAAATTGCTCAAATTGACATCGAAAATAAATTTCCTGCCAGCAGCAGCAACAAAGGACTGCAACTAAACATTTTTAACGACTCGAAGGAGGAGTGTCGGCAGGAAGCGAGTCCTGCGCTGCCAGCTGTGCCCCTGCTCCGGTGTTAAAGTGCATTATATCCTGTGACCCCGGGGCCCGGGGCGACCCTCTTTTTGGCCCGACTTTGCGGGCTGCCAGGTGAAGTTAGTGCTACCTGAAGTTTTCGACCAAGTTGTCGGCAGGCGCTTCTCGTGTTGCCTAAACAGATTAAGCCCCCAACACATGTGCTCTGCAATTTTACGCGTTGCCACCCAGACACCCACCCACAGAGCCACCTCACCGCCACATCCTGGCATCCAGGCATCCTGGCCCGGGGGCTGCTTCGCATAACCGCCGCATTAATTCCTAGTGCCAGACACCTTTCTCGTTAGCGGTTGCCCCAACTTATTTAATTTCACAGAGTCTCCGCCGCGGCGCCTCAACTTTGCTTGCTTTGAGTTTTGCGTGCGCGGAAAACGTGCACTTGCCGGAAAATCAAGCCAGGAATTAAGCTAATAAGAGCCACGAACAATCAGTTTTGCATAAAAATTTTGCCCAGAAATCAAGGAATTATAAAGAATTGTTTTATGAGGTACAAGCATTGGAAAAATACCAATTCGTTTCAGTTCATTCAAGAAAATGCAGACACCTATTGTTCTTATAGACTTACAACTTAACTTTAGTCCTTTAACTTTAAGACAGATTTATTTGAATTTGATACTTAAACAACATTTCTACTAAGTATTAACTATAGGTACAAGCATTGGAAAAATTGAAATTTGTTTCTGGTCATTCAAGCTAAGGCAAATGACTATAGTTCTTATAGACTTATAAGTTAGTCCTTTAACTTTAAGATAGATTTATTTGAATTTGACACTTAAAATAACATTTCTAAATTTTAAAACAAAGTATTAACTATAGGTACAATCATTGAAAAAATTGAAATCTGTTGCTGGTCATTCAAGCAAAGGCAAATAACTATTGTTCATATAGAGCTATAAGCTATTCCTTTAACTTTAAGATAGACTTATTTGAATGTAACACTTAAAACCACATTTCTACATTTTAAAACAAAGTATTAACTATTTTTCCGAGTGCGAAACTGAGGAAATGGGGGACGGAAGATGGAAAAGCAGAAACCCGGCGACCGATGTGGGTCAGGCACTCGGGCAAAGTTAAATAGCTTTAGTGTGTTTATTCAAATCCCAAATTGTCGACATCTTGTTTTGCCGTATTTAATTATCGAATGCATCAGCAACAGTTGCCGCTTTTCCGGGCGACACTTGGCCGGGAACCCCTCACGATCATCGCGACCCGCGACCCGCGGGCAATGCGGGCTTTTCAGATTTTTCCCCGAATTTCCCGTGTATAATTTATGGTCTGCGAGGGATTTGCACGCGGCCTTAGTTAAGGCTAACGAATGCGCATACGTGCGCTCACGTAGCGGCAAAGATAAGGGCACAAACTATGCTGGATGGCTATCGAGTGGGGGCCAGGACGAACATGTTAACAAGGGATTTTTGAGTCGGCCTTAAACGATGGAATTTAAGGCTACATCAGCTTGTAGGCAGGCTATTTGCCTGCCAAGTCAATTGATAGAAGAGATAAGGTGAAATGTATTTAAGAACCTAATCCATTTTGAGGTTCATAATGGAAAGGGAATATTAATAAATAAACTTAAAAAATATAGACAATAGCTTGCCCAATTTATTTGCAGTATCTGAGAAAACTCTGTGATGGGAATAATATTAAAAAATATATAATATGATATGAACAATAGCTTACGTTAATCTTGATGGGTCAAGGTAAATCACTAATAGATAGGACAATTTATTTGCAAAAACCTCTGTGATGAAATAATATTAAAATATGTCTAATAAAATATAGAAGCTTGATAGGTCAAGGTAAATAACTAATAGATGGGAAAATTTATTTGGCTCCTTAATAGTTAAGTAAAAAAAAGTAAATTGTACAAACTTTTTTGTACTATATTTTATATACAAAAAATATTAAAGGCTTATAGTAATCGAGCTTACACTTTCTTTGATTTTTTCAGCAGCTTATATTGAATATAATTTGTTAAATAAATCACAGAGCTTAATGAATTTCATCATATTACGGAAATTCCATTAAATTAATAAATTTTTTTAATTACATTTACATAATTGAATTGCCTGAAAAAATGCCTGCTAGCCAGATTGCTCTGCACATGGTTGTGGATTTTTCAAATTCGATTCGGTGAGTCTTCCGGCATTTGTTGTAATAATAATTTTATACATTCCAAGCAAAGCTGAACTTCACTCAAAGTAGAGTTCAAATTCCATTGGCGGATCAGAGGGCTTATGGCACTAACTGCTCGGGGCATAATTAAACGCTGTGGAATTTCATTATAAAATTCGCAGACATTTGCCAGATGCCGGGCGTTTTACATTTCCACCGACTGACTCTTTTTGGGGGGCGGCAGTCAACTCCTTGAGGCCATTCATTGAAACAAATTTGCTAGGTTATTTTCTCCCGCTGCTATCAGATATTTTCTTAAAGTTTTTGTACTTCTGAATTCGCTCCATATATATTTTAAAGTTTATTGTTTCCCTGAATTAACTGAATATATTTATATGGTAAGGTATTTTATTTTCGCCATCACAGGTCAGCATTTCCATCAGTTACTTATATTGAAATTTGCTCGTTATCGGATAATTCTACTTGCGAAGTCAGTTCGCCGGACACAAAAGCCAGACTTGGAGGATACCGGGTTTTCCCACTGTGCGAGCCTTCGACCGAGTTGATTTTTCACAATTTCCGGTCAAGCGAGAGCTGCCCCGGCACCAAATGGCGGAAACGTAATTTGGCTCTTGGCCATTATTTTCGGTTCTGACCGCAAAGCCAGAACCAGAGCCGGAGCCAGAAACCGCCGAGGATGGGGACCAGAGCCTCATCATAATCGAAGCCACGGAATTGAAGTGCTGCGGCACAATGTGGTTTCCGCTGCCAGCTGATTGGCTTCCGTTTCCGCTAATTTTTGGGGAACTTGGCGCGGCTTTTCGGTCCCCTCAGCTGCCTTTGTCGCTATTGTTTTGACCCGGGCAGGCTTCAAAGGATCTGCGGCCCAGTTGATTAGGTTCGAAGCTTATTTCGCTGATACAGTTCGGCTTATGGCGAAATCGAAAGGAAAATTGGTTATGACTGGAAGATGGGCCAAAACAGACAGTGGTTTATTGGCATTCCAATTATTGTAGAGGCTGAATTAATATAAGTATTGTTTAATATTAAAAGCAATCAATAATCGGGGAAAAGGGATAGAAAGGTAGGGCATATATATGTCGGCTTAGCTATGAATATTTTTAACATTGATTTGTCCTACAAATTAGGATATAAAAAACCGATTAAGGACCCAAAAATACATATCTTCTAAACAGCATAGTTTGGCCAAAAATTGAGTGACAGCCAAATGCCCTATATCGCCCGATTCGCCGTTAAAATCTTAATTATTTACAATTAAAATATGGAAACAAAAAATTTTGGCCATTTTTTGCAAAATTTTATAAGGGGTTACATCATTAAAATTGTCAAAAAATGGCAAAAAATTTATTTTTAAACTAAATATGCAGCTTTATTATTTACTTAAAAACTAACACAGAACTGCTTTCCGAATTGAATTTAAGGCTGTTTTGACTTTGTTATGATTATTTTTAACATTGATTTGTCCCACATATTAGAATTTAAAAAACCTATTTAAAGACCCAAAAATACATATATTCTTAACAGCATATTTTGGCCAAAAATGGAAATTAAGCCAAATGTCGTATATAGCCCGATTCGCCGTTAAAAGCTTAATTATTTAAAATTAAAATATGGGAAACAAAAATTTTGGCCATTTTTTTTTATATTTTGTAAGTGGTTACATCATTAAAATTGTCAAAAATTGACAAAAAAATTTATTTTATTTTATTTCTAAAGTCGATTTGCGGATTAATTAACCACATAGAGACTAATTCAGAACTGCTTTCCGAATTGAATTTAAGGCTGTTTTGACTTTGTTATGAATATTTTTAACATTGATTTGTCCTACAAATTATGATATAAAATACCGATTTATAGACCCAAAAATACATATCTTCTTAACAGCATATTTTGGCCAAAAATAGAGTGATAGTCAAATGCCGTATATAGCCCGATTCGCCGTTAAAAGCTTAATTATTTAAAATTAAAACATGGAAACAAAAAATTGTTGTCAATTTTCAAAATAAATCCATGCAAACATTTATATTGCCAATCAAATTGGGATTAAAATCCGCCAATATCGAAACTAGTAAATCGTTTCACTTAACTGAGAGTTTAATATGGGTAATTGGTTATCTAACTAATAAAATTGAATTAAATTGAAAATTTATTTGGACTTTTTGTGTCACAAATAAATAGCTTCTCTTATGTTAATGGTATTAAGTTAGCTATTATTAAGTTAGCTATTTGAAAATATTAGTTAAAGTGGCCGTTCCATCAGTTCCATTGGCTTAAAGGGAATTGTACATATGGAAGCGCACAAAATATAGTTGCAGAAAAATGAGAGAGTGCAGGGCACCGGAAATATACAGGAAAGCCCGCGGCTAGCAAGGCAATTCAAAGTCCTTCTCGGCTCATCCTCATATCTTCCGTCGGATTCTTTTATTGCCCTGCATATTCGCCGTGTCTAAGCCGCATCAAATATGCATTTGAAATGGAAGTTTAAAACCTTATTACTGGCCGGTCGGGCGGGGACCGAGCGGGGAAATATAAATATTTTATGGCGAAAATATTGCAGCTCGGACAGGGACAATGTATGCACAACTGACCCGGGTCCTGGCAAGGACACAGCTTGGTCTTGGACCGGGAACGAAATCTAAATGCCTGCTCAGAGCCAGCAGTGCTCGCCCCGTCCTGGTCCTTTTTTAAATTGTGTAACAAATTGTTCCCCGGGGACGAATTTGGATTAAGTAAAAAAGGGTTTATTTACGATGCCATACATAACGGCCGTCCCGGCTGTCCGACCGCCTTTCTTGGCCCTTTTTTTATTACGTGCCCAATACTCAATTTGGCCATATTTAAATTCATCGTCTATTCCAGGCCAGCCGGCGGCCATTTCGTATGCACATTGAGGCGAGCGAGTCCAAGTGCGGCTCCCAGGGCCGGCTCCCAGAAGTAGTCTGCAGATCTATTGAGTGGTTATTCGAATTGAACTTTGAGGTTGAATTCGCTTCATTTTTATGTTATTTATTATGCCCAAAGTTGGCCCCAAAGGCACTCCAGCCAGTGTGTGCGTGTGCTTGCCGAAAGTGTTGAAGTAAAATGAAATACAACCCGTACATAGACCGAAAAAAACACGCTCGCAAAATGTTTAGGCCACTGCCGGCCGAGATATAAATTTCGGCCATAGGTAGGTAAAACTTGTTTACACAAATTTCTGCTTTCTGCCGCTCCGCCCGTTGTTCTTGGCCAGCAGGCGCCGCCGGGTCGAACCGAAGCAGCTGCGGGGAAATTTACAAACAATTTAGTTGCGACGCGACGAGCTGGCATCTTGATAATATTTCGATTTATGCCCCGAATTTCTGTTTACCCCACCCGATTTGGACAGAGGCGTAGCGACAGCGGGGGATTCACCCAAGGGGATAACTATTAGAAGGAGGATAGAGAGCATATTACAAAAAAGTGTCAATGGGTTTTAATAATGTCTATTTCTTAGAATTCTTTGAGATATCAAATCTCTAGCAATAAAGCCCACAAGTAACATTTTTATATTGATATTTATATATATTTTTACATTGATAATATTTCGATTTATGCCCCGAATTTCTGTTTACCCCACCCGATTTGGACAGAGGCGTAGCGGCAGTGGGGGATGTCCAAAGGGATAACTATTAGAAGGAGAATAGAGAGCATATCACATGTGTCAATGGGTTTTAATAGGTTCTATTTCTTAGAATTTTCTGAGATATCAAATCTCTAGCAATGAAGCCCACAAGTAACATTTTTATATTGATATTTATATATATTTTTACATTGATAATATTTCGAT
>VNKC01001689.1:0-10252 GCA_008042775.1 Drosophila pectinifera | reverse complement strand
CCATTTTCCCCCCGGTTCCTCTCCGGTTTTACTGGCTGCTGCTCATCTAATTGAGTTGTTTTTGCCCTGGTTGTTGCATGTAATTGCATTAAACTTGGCTCAAAGGCCGCTGTGCCTGTACAGTGGAGCCTGACACATGGCTGGCCACTTAAAGCCAAACCCAAAGTGGAGTTCAGTCAATGGGATTTTAATAGGGCCTAATGGCCATTTTAATTGCCTCCCAAGGCCGCAAAATGCCAGGGCGTGCCGGGGGGGAGATGGTGATAAAAGTCACACCCACACACCCGCACACCCGCACACACACCCACACACACATCGAGCGAAAGAGAGAGTAAGACAGCGAGCTTTATCTTTATGAATATCGCGACACTTTATGAAGGCCCCCGAAACGACATCGGCGATAAAAACGGAGGAACGTGTCCAGCGGGAAAATGAGAAAAACTGGAAGCTGGAGGGGGTAGGGGGTAGGGAGGGTATAGGCGGACGTGAGGGGGCTCGGACAGAGTCACGTATCCGACAGATACGTCTCCAGACATCCAGATACGGACATAGAGGCAGATACACATGGCCTGCACTCGGCATAAAGTCACACAGAACGAGGCCAGAAATCGGGCCGACCTTAGCCTTAGTCCCAATATATATAGAATATCTGAGAAGTGGAAATTATGTTATTTATTTAGGCTATACACTTATTTTTTCTAGGTGTAGATACGGCCTGGCTGTGTGGATGGATGGATACATGGCTCGCTTCTCGCACTCGGTTCCAGTTTGTGGATCTCTGAGTCTCTTTTTGGGAAACTGGGTCGCCTTTCTCCCTGCCTCTATCCCGTCTCCCCCTCTCTCACTCGGATTTGTCACCTCTTTTCTCCAACGCTTTGTCTCAGCTTCTGTTCTGGTTCTCAAAACGCGTTTCTCCATTCTCTGAGCGGCATCTTAATTGATTGAGTGACCGCGAGACGATTAGTAGAAGGTCTGACACAGTTAGCTCTGGTGATTGATGGATCTGTCGCATGGCTCTGGCCATAATCCGTGTGCCCCGCCAGCGAAAGCTGCCAGATATGTGTCCACAGATACCCGGAGAGATCGACGTGCTGGGCCCTAATGGCTGTGTATCTCTCGGATCGAGTCCTAGATGCGGCACGCCCCTCTCTTATACAACGGCCATTAATTGGATGTCATCATCGTCACCTTTGGCTGCAACTCCATCTCCAAATGCAACTCCAAATGCAACTGCAACTGAAAAGCAGCAGAAAAGCGGCTCGAAGAGGCGGCTGAAACTGCCTCTGATCGCTGGCCACTGAGTTGCCCAACAAAGCCGGCCAGGGGCAGCGTTAAATCCTGAGAGGGGGGTCTAATTATTCCATACTTAAAGGTAATAAAACTGGCATTATTTTGGCTATTTTTATTTAATTTTTAGAGCCAGCTTTGGGGGAGATACATCATTTACTGATAGTAAGGCTAAGACTGTTAGTAATTCCCAATTTCTTTGTAGCTTCAGGGGTTACTTGAGGCTCCGCCTGTGGCAGCCGCACTTGGGGGCACTTGGAGCATCTGGGGGCACTGAGAAAAACAGTAGCCAGCGGTAGCAAGTGGCAAGTGGCAAGTGGCACCGAGGCAGCCGCAGACGATGATGGGGAGAGCCAGCCAGAGTCAGAGCCAGAGACGATTACCGAACGGTGACGCAACCCGCTTCCTGATTTCGCCATGCCCCCGTGCCCCGCCCTCCCGAGGTGTCTTCGCCTAATTATAGATATTCGCCCCCAGTAGACGGTGACGTCTCCCCACCGCCCTTCTGCCAAGATTACACATGTGTACAAGGAGGAGGAGGAGGAGGAGGGTGCTTGGTCTTGGCCAGAAGTGGGGAACTGACAAAGGCTTAGCCAGGCAGGAGCCAGGAGAGAGCTCTCCTTTGTCGAGGAGTGTTAATGGGAAATTGAAAATCCATTTGCTGATTAATTTCTGCCAAAAAAATAGGAAACAAAAAAGACGAAGACGCGGAGCAGAAAAGGTAAACCGAAACCAAAACGAAGGAAAACATTTACGTAAATGAACTTTTCCTTCTGTCTGAATGCTGCTGCCTCTGCTACTGCTGCTGCTGCTGCTGCTGCGCTGGAAAAGTTTTCCATTTTCCATTTTCCATTTTCCGTTTTCAGTCCTCAGTCGAGTTCGTTGTTTGCTTGCTGTTTGTCGCTTTGCTTCACACACAAAAAATGGGTTGCTAAAATGTTTTTGCACTCGCTGCTAGTTTTCTAGTTTTATTTATGCCCTCCATTCATCCTGTCACCTCTTGGCCATATAGCAGGGATATGGCCAGGCTTACAGGGCTTATGGCTAGGACGATATTATCGGGGGGAGAGGGGATCTATGCTGGATATATACATCCTCCTGTTAAGATAAGAAAATAAAGTATTTATGGATATGAATTATAAATAAACAATGTTTCATAAGAGCAAGCTAGAAAATGTAAGCAAAAAAGTATAAATCTAAAGTAATATAGCAGCTAATATAGTATGTATTCGTATATATATAGTATATATAGTATATATAGTATATATAGTATATATTCTATATTCGATATTATCAGGGAGGTCCTAGAGAGAAGGGATCCATGCTGGATATATACATCCTCCTTTTAAGATAAGAAAATAAAGTATTTATGTATATGAATTATAAATAAACAATGTTTCATAAGAGCAAGCTGGAAAAGGTAAGCAAAAAAGTATAAATGTAAAGGAATATAACAGCTAATATAGTATATATTCGTATATATATAGTATATATAGTATATATTCTATATTCGATATTATCGGGGAGGCCCTAGGGAGAAGGGATCCATGCTGGATATATACATCTATCTTGTTAAGATAGGAAAATAAAGTATTTATGGATATGAACTATAAATAAACAACATCTCCTAAGAGCAAGCTGGAAAAGGTAAGCAAAAAAGTATAAATGTAAAGTAATATAGTATATATTCGAAGTATAGTATATATTCGAAAAGCAAAGCAAGCAAAAAAGTATATATGTAAAGCAATATAGCAGTTAATATAGAATATATTCGGCAAGTCTCCCTTGAATGCAAATTAAAGAGTATCGACTGGACCCAGTTTTGGGGTAAGCTCCTTTCTACCCCCTCCGGTGACACCAAAGTTTTCGGTCCGCCTAATCAACTGTCCAACTCGGGGGAGCACCTCCCCCTAGGGTTCACATCCCTCCCTCCCCGCCATGCATTATGCAGCAGGGCTGCAGCCGGAGTCCCTGTCCCTGGTTCCGTGTCCAGGCAGGGAGTGTCTCCCGGCAACGCATGATTCCTCGGGACTCGGAGTCCTCGCAGGCTCTGCCCTTGGCTGGCACCTCCTGTGACAGCCTCGCCGGCAGGAAGGGATGTCTCCGATAACTTGGATTTGTTTTCCACCAAGTGAATGAGCAGGAGCAGGAGCAGGAGCGGGGCAAGCGGAGGAAATCGAAGAACAAAAACAGCACAAATTTGGGGACTTGTACTCGCATATCTGCGAGGGTCCCCCTGCCAGCATCGTCCTCGCATCATCCCTGCACTCATCCCGGGCTTAGACCCAGTTCCTCTGTATGCAAAATGCAAAAGTTTGGCCAGTAAATCTTTGCAAGTGGCACATAAACTTTGCCAAAGAAACTTTTTTCGCTCAAAACTTCCCCAGTGCACACAGAGATCTAGAAAAAAATGATACAGTGCCGAGCAGTCCGCAGTCCAAGGAGGAGGCAGGGCGGCAGGCGGGGCTCTTGGCATTCAGACGGGTGCCAAGGAAACTTTCACAGAGGCAAGGAGCACTGCCAAGAGGCGCTCATAGGCCGGGAATTGTGATTTATGGCCCGGCAATGATCTGCTGGCCGGGAGCCGGGTGCTGGGGAGCCGGGAGCTGGGGAGCTGCCTCTCCGGGTGCGGCGTCAGGTAATCCAGCGAACTCCTCCCCTCTCGGCGATTGACACACTTGATTATCGGGACTGTGTCCTATTTATCCTATTTTTGCCAAGAACCTGCTCTCTGTGATAAGTAATTATTTATACTTAAGCCTGATCCGCACCGGAAGTGGACTGAACCGGAAGTCTAGCTAAGAAGACAGGAAGGAAACAGGGAGGCATTGTAGCAATCGATGACTACTACCGATGATTCCCAAGCAGCTCTACATGTTAGATATAGATATAAATATTTTATATAGGTAGCATTATTCTAAAAAATATTATATACAATTTCCTATTAAGGCCAAGAGCCTGGAAATGATTTTCGATAGGAAGCAAACAAGGAGGCATTGCAGCAATCGATATGCATTCTTTCGATGATTCCCAGGCAGCTCTACATGTTGTCGTTTTTTTAATATTTTATAGGTAGCATTATTCTACAAAATATACAATATATAAACAATTTTTTATTAAGGCCAAGAGAGTGCTTGCAAATGATTTTCGATAGAAAGGAAACAGAGACTCATTGTTGCAAATCGATATGCCAACTTTCGATGATTCCCATGCAGCTCTGCATGTTATCTGTCATTGTCTTTCCTCAAATATTTAATAGGTAGTATTATTCTACAAGATATTATACAACATTTCCTATTTAGGCCAAGAGAGTGATGATTTTCGAGTTTAGTCGCCGCCACCTGAGGGCAATTGATCAGTTAGTTGCGGCTTAGTTGTTGCGTGATTATCGCCAGTAATGCGAAATGATTGCCAGAACTAATCGGGGGCCCGCCGGGGAAGGCACCTTCCGAATTGGGCAATCTGCCGCTCATCGATTGCGATTGTCGCCCCTGGTAACCCCGCTGGCCCCGTGACCCGTGACCCTTAACCCCGCCCATCAAAGTGTTGGCAGCTGCAGTTGGCGGAGTTTTGGCGGCACCTCTCGGCGGTGCCTCTCGGGCACCGAAAATCGGTGTTGTAATTAAGCCAGTGTCGGCTGTGTGGAGCTCGGAGCGGGCCCCAGTCGCGGGTTGCGCCACCGAGCCCGCACCCACTGCCCCACTCGACGCGGCCGCCAAGGTCTGGCGGCTGTCTGTCATTAAGTCGCCCTGTCAGGCCCTCGACAAATGAACGAGCTGAATGCCCAGCGAGTGACAGTCGCAGCGGAGTGCTGTCCGCTTGAGTTTTCCCCCAAAGAGCACACAAAATGATCAGAGTTTCCAAGATTCCCCCCAGTCAGCCTATTTATATATCAATAATATATTATAGTAAGTAATGGGACTGTGAATTAACAGTGAAATTCTGCTTTAAAAGTGACCCCGACACACAATGGCCACAAATCGTCTGCTTCGGCGTGACCATCATTAGGCCATGGTTAGGAGCCCGGCTTGAACTAATTGTTAGCTCCGCTTTCGGCCTTCTCTCTTGGCCAAACAGTAGCGGGGAGGTGTTGGTGTTAAATAATTGCGGAAGAGCTGCTCGATTTGTTTAATCTCTACGCTTGTCATAGAGTATTTTCCCAATAAACTGAGAGGTGACTTAATCGATATATTTATCGTTGTGCTATCGCTTTGCTTTAAAAAGTACAGTTGCGGCAAGAGTTCTTTTATTTGTTTCGTGTTTCTTTCTTTTTTTTACATTTATTTCTTTACTTATATCAGTTAAATATAGGCACTTATATATAAATTAAGAACCATTACTGATTGGAGAGCTGCTCGATTTGTTTAATCTCTTTGTTTGTCATAGAGTATTGATGACTAAAACGATATATTTATCGTTGTGTTATCGTTTTTCTTTAAGAAGTACAGTTGCGGCAAGAGTTCTTTTATTTGTTTTGTGAATTTATATGTTTTTTACATTTATTTCCTTACTTATATCAGTTAAATATAGGCACTTATATATACATTAAAAGCCATTACTAATTGGAGAGCTGCTCGCTTTGTTTAATCACTTCTCTTGTCATAGAGTATTTTCCCAATAAACTTAATCGATATATTTATCGTTGTGATATCGTTTTGCTTTAAGAAGTACAGTTGCGGCACGAGTTCTTTTATTTATTTCTTGAATTCATATGTTTTTTACATTAATTTTCTTATTTATTTCATTTAAATAAAGGTGAGAAGTCTTTCCTCTTCAGTTTAGGAGCAAGCTGCTTGTAATTTTTCATCCTTCCCCTGAGTGTGTTGCACCATTAACCCCTGGCTTGCAGCAGGGCCTTGCCCCCCCACTCCCCAGTCCCCACAAGATGAAACCCTTTTCAACCCCCTCACACACACACACACTACCCCCGTTGCCCCCTCCCACAAAGCTGAAGCATAAATCGCTTTAGCGCTCTCGCATAATTTTCAATATCGCGCCAATAAAGAATCCGCCAAGAGGGATGACGTTCGGGGCTGGGCAGGGGGGAGAGGGGGCGAGGATTGACAGAAATTACATTGAAAATTGGAAAAATAACACCCCCGCCCTGCCATCCCCCCCCTCAAACGGGCTCAGACACACTCTACAGATTGCCATTAGCACCTTGCTTGCCTCGCCGTTTCCCTGTTTTCAGGTGCAAGATTTATGCGCCATGTGTCGGGGGTTTCCCTCTTTCTCCGCTTGAAAGGGAAGGGGGAAGGGGGGGCAGGGAGTTCAGAGCAATATGCTAAAAATGTGTTTTTGCATCGCCATTTTTTTCCAGCACCCCCCCGCCCCCGCACTTATCCTTATGTGCGCCGTAGCGAACATGATCATATTTTTCTCGTTTGCCATTTTTCAGTTGTTGCTAAAAGCAATCAAAACTTTTTCATTTACAGACTCCCAGGGCCAAGCTCGAGCTGGAATTCATTCCCAATATCCCCACATATATGTATATATAGGGGGAGATTTCCTGAATAAATAATAGGGAAGATATAGAATATATAAGCTGATATATCTTTATTACTTAATTATTTTTAAGGAAAATAATAAGAGACTCGCTAGGGAAATACAAGTACTTCTGACCCAATCACAGTGGTTCAATCGATCTACCGACTTTCCCGGGGACTCCCCCCTTTGGGGGGCAACTTGTCTGGCAAAAGAATTTCAAATTTCCGCTCCCCCCTCTGCCCGGGAAACCCCCTCTGAAAATATGTTTGCTTTGTTTTTGCAGCTTCCCTCGTTGCGATACATAAACGTGGCTGCAATTTATGCGCCCAGGCCGACAGTTGTGCAACCGCACGGCCCAAACCCCCCTCGAAGCCAGTCCCCCCTCCACCCCCTTCTCTGCTATAGAAATGCGGGGGAAACCGGGCCCTGGAAAAGCGCGCGCGGACTGCCAAACCAACTTCAAACTCGCAATATAAACACATAAATCCTGGCCACTGATACACACAGATTCCGTTGTTAGAAGGCTTCGCCAAAACCCCCCCCGAGTCTGTCCAACTTTTGCGTACCAACAACGACTCGGTTACGACGCCTCTGTGCCGCCCCCTTCCCCATCCCCCCCCTCGACAGTTCAACAAAAATATTATTGGAGCGGCGGGGTGTTTTTTGGAAAAAATTACACCTTTTGGCCGGTTTTTGGCAACTGCAACTTTGGAGCGGCGGAAATGCGAGCAGGGAACTTGTCGGTGCTGGACAAAAGTTGAATTATGGCGGACATGGGCGGCCCAGACCCTGGGACCCGTTCCCGGCATTATGGATTCTCCATCCAGCAAACGGCAGCGATGAGCAGACAACAAGCTGTTTGCACTTACAGGGCTTAAGGTCCTGCCCAGGGGGAGGCAGGAGAGGCACCAGGAGTCAGGAGAGGCACAAGGAGGCGGACTGGCTCCTATGCCCATGATTGAGTGCAACTAAATCCAGTGGCTAATGCCGAATGATGTATGATGAGCCCCCGGGAATGGCGCCAAGTGGGGCAGGAGTGGAGTTCAGTTCAGGAGTGGAGGCAGTGCCTGGCGGAACTGGGCCCCCAATGAAGTGATCACAAAGTCAGGAGGCAGCCTTTAACTCAGCAATGAATGGCCTGGCAGGGAAAGTAAAGAAGAAAGTTAAGTAAAAAAGTAAAGTACAAAAAGTCAGGTAAGAGAAGCTCTAGGAACACAAATGAAGTGATCACAAAGTCACCAGGAGGAGCCTTTAACTCAGCAATGAAGGGAAGCCTTGCAGGGAAAGTAAAGAAGAAAGTTAAGTAAAAAAGTAAAGTACAGTAAAGACAGCTCTAGAAACAGGAAATAGGTTAAGTAAATTGTGTTACAGATCACTGAGAGAGTTCAAAAAATGCATAACTCTCGTAGTTATGCATATCTTGATATATAAATATACTCTTTATCATCATACTCTTTAGCCGCAATGAGGAAGCGGCTGTCAAATAATTAGGGGGCAAAGTCGGCTCATAAATGGGCTTCCCATGATTGAGTCATTAGTGGAGCACTTTTGTGATACTTTTTCCAGCCAAGTCAGGGCCAGACAGAGCTGCGTAATGAACCGATTTCCCAATGATAATCTGTATCTCCAAGCAGAGCCCATCGAATTATAAGGTCACTACGCACCTGAAGCCGCTGTTGTCTGCGGATAATCCCAGGTATGGCGCCAGGGGTCAGGCCGCAGTGTCCCAACCCCTTCCTCTCTGTGTGGAAAGAGGCCTAATAACTATATCGATGTGCAGTTGGCCCAAAAACGAAGCCCGGCTGTCGCTGCACTAACTCGGGGGGACTTGGGGCTTCCCGCGGGGGCTAAATGGCAGCAGGCCGTCCATTTAGTTACCAAAAACCAGGTGATTTCGCAATGCAACCCGAAAGCCAAACGAAAATGTAATTGACGCGCCCTCCTCATCGGCGTCATTGGTTGTTAGCTGGAATGGAAATTGTGGCTTAGATGGTTCAAATGGCGGCTGCAGTGCGTCCGGTCCGCTCAGGTTCGGTCCGGCTCGGGGGGTGTTCCCATCGTCACTTTAAATGTTGATTGGCGGTTCTGCGGACAGAGGCGTCGAGTGCAAGGCGGCTGAGTATGAGGCAATAGTGTGTGGGTCTGGCAACCTGGCAGGCAGGCGTCCTGGCCATCGGGCGGTCTGGCAACCTGGCCAAGCAGCAGTGGTGCCCTGCAGCAAGGTTGCACGTTGAAAGGAAAGATGTTTAGGTGCACTGGAAGACAGTGTATACTCCACTTCTAACAGGTTACTAGTTGTAAAGATTATAGTTATATTATATTATTATTTATATGTTTATATTTATATTATTAATTAAACTATTACCTTAATATATAACTGGTATTATTTATAAATATAAAGATTATATTTATATTATTAATTATACTATTACCTTAATATATAATTGGTATTTTTGTATTTAGCTAAATTAGGTACCTTATTATTTAAAAGATGTCTAGGTGCACTGGAAGACAGTTTATACTCCACTTCTTACAGGTTACTAATTGTAAAGATTGTATTTATATTATTAATTAAACTATTACCTTAATATATAACTGGAATTATTTATAAATATAAAGATTATATTTATATAATTAAATATACTATTACCTTAATATATAACTGCTATTTTTGGATATAGACAAATTAGGCAAATATCCGCATACTTGAGGTCTTCTGGAGAGCATAATTTGGCCAAAAATGAAATGACAGCCAAATGCCGTATATTTTCCGATTCGTCGTTAAAATCTTAATTAGTTAGAATTAAAATAATTTAAATATGGAACAAAAAAATTTTGGACCAATTTTTGAAAAAATGATAAGGGGTTACATCATTAAAATTGTCAAAAATTGGCAAAAAAATTAATTTATTCTGATCTCTAAACTCAATATGCAGATTAATTAACCAAATAAAATCTAACAAAGAAAAGCTTTCCGATTTGAAATTAAGGCTGTTTTGGCCAAGTTATGGTTATTTTTATTTTTTTTAGGACCCAAAAATCCGCATTTGATGTCTTCTGAAGAGCATAATTTGGCCAAAAATGGAATGACAGCCAAATGCTGTTCATATTCGGAATCGCCGCTAAAATCTTAATTATTTAATAATAAAGTATTGCCTTAAAAATGATTTGACCAAAAATTAGGATATAAAAATGCCGATATAAGGACCCAAAAATCCGCATTTTATGTCTTCTGAAGAGCATAATTTAGCCAAAAATGGAATGACAGCCAAATGCCGTATACTGTTCGATTCGCCGTTAAAATCTTAATTAGTTAGAATTAAAATAATTTAAATATGGAACAAAAAAATTTTTGTCGATTTTTGAAAAAATGATAAGGGGTTACATCATTAAAATTGTCAAAAATTGGCAAAAAATTTATTTTTGTTAATTCCTAAATTTGAAATGCAGATTAATTAACCAAATAAAAACTAGCATA
>VNKC01001681.1:0-88060 GCA_008042775.1 Drosophila pectinifera | reverse complement strand
TTATTATTATATATTATTATTATATATTATTATATTATATTATTTTACTATTATATTATTATATTGTTATATTATAATACTACTATAATATATTAAATTACTTTTAAGTATTTTAAAGGTCTGTATGATTATATATCATCCTCTTTATAATATTAAGGACCTTTAAATAGACACTATTATACTATTATTCTCTACTATGCTATTATTCTTTAATATTAAGACATCTTTCTGTTCCAAGATATGCAATGTGATGCCATGAAACTCTGTTTTTGTCCAAGTGTAGTTCGATTCCATTGACCTTTGGTTGCCTTTCTGCTCCTAACTGGCGTCGTCTCTTTCCACTGATATCGAGACACATGATTAGGGTCAATGATTTACAGCACCGTCTGTCAGCTCGACTCGTATGGGGAGATGAATGCAAGCAAGGCTCTCTTGACACTTTGCACCTATATTGGCCAATTAACTTTAGTTATCATAAATCTGTTATGAACTCATTGTTCACCCAGGGGAGGCAGGGAGAGAGAAAGATGTTAAAGTATTAGCTCTGTTTTCCATCGAAATATTCAGCGCAACTAGAACTGCAGTTTCCCATTTTATTTTTGGCCTCCTTTGATTGCTCTTGTAATTTCAGTTTTTCCCCATTTTCTTTTTGGCCTCCATCGATTGTTCTGGGCTTTTATCAATGTCCTCATATTTGGGCTCTCACATTTGTTTTTAAGTTTGGAATTTATGGCTCACTTATTCTTTTTTGGAGATACTAATGCCGGGCCGATTTGGTTTTCATACTTTTACAGGGTATGATATAGTTTACTAGAAGTTTGCAAACGCACTGAAATAGGTATATCTAATTCTGGAACTTCGTTTAGTTCGAAGACCGACAACAAAAACTAACCTTAAAGCATTGGTGCCCACAAGCCCGCCCTCTGCCGGAACGCGCACAGTATGCACAACACACCAGTGCCGCAAAACTATTATTTTGTAAGTATTTCTTATCCTTTCTATCGTTAAATATATATTTTTTAACTCTTAGCAATTTGGTATGCCATTTTAGAATAAAATTGCCTTATTTGTTTTCATATCTAGCTCTTCGTTTAATTTCTTACCAACACAAGTCAATGAATTGCCTCGGCACCACTGCCTTAAAGCCATAACCCAGCAAGAATGCGCTGGCAAAGCAAGACAAACAGCATCGTCATGTGTTTGGCTTTCGTGAACCTTGCCAGTAATTGTTAAGACTCTCTAAGACTTTGTTTTTGTAAGCCTCACGAAATTCAAGAATAGCAGTTGAATGTTTGATTAAATTCGGATAACTATATCCCGTAAAAAACGATTGGGAAAAACTCGCATATCATCATTGTTTTGTAAGATAAACAGCTCGAAATATAAATCTATTTCATTAAATGTAATATGCTTTTGCTCTTTATTGCAAATTGTTAGGGTACAAAGCTAGTTATCATTTATATTAGTTGGCCTATTTAAATGTAATCCACATTGCTGTGGTGTGAAGGTCGCGAAGTTGAATTATATACATATTTTGCATATAATACAATGATTTATTGATTTTGCATTCGCAGCAATTAATCTAATGGCAAGAGTTAGCCATTGCTCATATTGAATAATCGACCAGACAAAATATATGAAAGAGACAGATTAAATTGCTTCGACCGCCAATAAAACTGCTTGCTCTCTAAGAATTAAGTTCGCACTTCTGGAAACTTAATGTAAAGATTTTCATTGAGTCACCTCTTTATACAATCACGATTCCCAGAAAACAGCTGCATACTTATGTCTTAAAAATAAAAAAATTATTTCCTCAAAGGTTTTACCGAAGAAGGAAAGCATTTTGAGATAAGAGTTTTGAGATAATGATATATTTTCAGCATGCATAGCTATAAGAATATCAGCGGAATAATTCCTAATAACATTTTATAAATTCTATGATATTTTGGAGCTACATCACAGTGGACGGTCGTCAAGGCGACTTGACAGCACTAGGACCTCAAATGGGTTTATTTAAAACCAGACTCAATCTATAACTTATTAAAATAAATAATAAAATAATAAATTTGATTTAGGGCCGGTTTCTACCCTCACTGTCAAGGTCCCTCATAAATATCAGACATTAAAAGCTAATTACCAGATAAACTTTCCGTAAAGGAAATCGGTTTCCTACCCTCGTGTTAATTTAACTAACGCAAGAGAATAGCAGAACACTGTTTAGCACCGAATTGTGCTGTTAAGCAACGCAATGTGCTGCAAAGCGCAAGCACACTTTGAAATATAATTTCTTCTTCTTCAGTTGGCTATCTAAAATCAGCTGATATTTTTACGAGCCGGAAAAGCAAAGTAATCTGATTTCCTGCCAAAGTTAGCTATCACATTGCAATGGTAGAAACACCAATTATACTTAGACTGGACTTTATCAGTCCGCGAAATTTTGACAATGAGGGATTTAGCTTAGGACGCCAGGATCTAGCATATTCTCTGAAAGCTTTATTAAAGCAATCTCATTATTAATTTAAATACCTAATAAAGGGTCAAACTACTTTGAACACACCAAATATAAATTATTAAATAAGTTGTATTTTGCAGTTGTTCTTCGAATGCCCAAAATATTGATGTAGGTGTTTGTCGGGCTGGCTCGTCTTAAATAATGATGCCAGGGATACTCAGTTCAGAAGAGTAAGGAAAGCAGGCAGTTCAAGGCTGTGGGCTGGACACCCAAAGCCGAACGAAGGACATATCCTTCTGCAAGTTGCGTTTTTTGCGTGAATATCTCTGCCAACAGGAGGTGTAGCCTCGCCAAAGTATTAATTTCATTACAAAGCGTTTGCGTTAAAGTTGAGGTAAAAAGCACGCAATAAATTAAACTCCATGGTGTCTGTTTCTTTTAACAAAATGAAATAGCTTTGATTAAAATATACTTCTTTTTTTGCGGTGGCGACTTTGAGTATCAATATATTTAAAGCAATTAACCTTTTTAACAAATATCTTACGAGAAATGCGGTTATTTGCTAATAGCATGAAATGTGGGAAATGCTTATTAGGTCAGGTCATGTGAATCACAAAATAGAGTCTGGGGGGGTTGAGACGCATTCATGATTTCACTAGAAGGTTCCCTATCATTTTTCTCGGCCCAACAGAAGTTTTTATCCCAAAGAAATCAATAGGGATGGATATACTTAAATATCAAATTAGACAAACTTGAAATATTTGTGATCTGATTTCACAGAGTGCACATAAAACCGTAGAACATGGCCCTGAAATTTATAAAGACACCTCTTTAGCTGTTCCTTTTCAACAATAAATAATATAATATAATTTGATCGTTTCGTTCCTAAATTTGGATAAAGTCGAACATGATCTATTCGGCATAGACTCGGCACATTTAAGTTTCCAATTTCGAAATCAAACAATTGGAAAACCGTTAATTAATCTGCATCAGAGCTCCGTTTTCTGGCATATTACCAGAGCTCTTTACCACAAGTCAGTTCGGTTCGGTTCATCCGATCATGAGGCCGCAGCCTAGCCGAAAGGTGTTCTTTACGTAGTTCATGCGACCGGAGATGGCCAGGGAGAAGGGAAGCGGCTGCAGGCGCTTCTCGAGGACGCCCGCAATGTGCCAGTTGGAATCGAAGCTGCCGCGGAACACGAGGTCCGCCTTGGGCAGGTCCACCTGGTAGGCCAGGGTGGCCGTGGACTCCTGCATGCGCAGATTCGTCTCCACCTCGACTCCTATCTGCAGCTGCTCGCTGGCCTTCTTGTAGTAGCTCAGATGCAGGCCCGCCGGCCCCAAGGTGCAGGATCCCACGAAGTCCCCCTGGGCATAGCGTCCCACCGCCGACAGCACTGCCACTTGGCGGCCAGGCACGTTCGGGCCGTACTGGTAGGCCAGCTCAGTTCCCAGGGCCAGTCGCTTGGTGACCGCCTGCAGGTACTGGGCCACAATCACTCCAGAGCCCGTGAGGATGCCCGGGTTGCCCATGGTCAGGGACAAGGTGAAGTCCTTCCCGCGATAGTCGCTCGTCAGCTGGGTGGCCACCAGCTTCGACTCCTGGAACTGTGAGGCGAGCCTGCAGCGCAGCCGGGCCGTCAGCTGGTGAATCACATTCGCACTGAGGTTGCCCATCGGATCGATCTCGCCTATAAGGACCGGGAAGGCCTCGTTCGGGCAATACTGCTTGGTGCCCACGTAGGTGGCTCCAAAGCGGTAGCCACTGGACGCTCCAGAACCCATGCTCATGGTGTGCGTCACCTGGAAGTGGTTGCTCAGGCCCTTGTTCAGCATGATCTTGGCGCCCTCGAAGGCGTTGGCCTGGATGTCGCGGCAGCGACTGTGCAGTTCCTCCACCGTGCCGGGATTCTCCAGCTCCGACTTTGTGGCCTCGGCTTCCACCGCCTTCACTAGCTGAGGCGGCAGGCCCGCGGCAGGGGGCGAGGGTGCAGGTGGCAGGTCCGGCAAGTCCAGTCCGCCGGACTTGCCCCGCCCACGTGAGGGCTCGCCCGATGTGGAAGCCATCACGTTGCCCATCCTCGCGCTTTAGGGGAAATTACAAGGTTTTTGAAACTGGTTCTTTCGAAAGTAATATCTGGTTGGCGTCGTCTGAGCTTAAACTTTTGAAATCAAAATAAAAATGAACGAGAACTACTGCCAGATGTCGGAAATATATATGACATATTCATTCTGACAACACAGTCAACTCGAAAGCTGTGGAGTTTGGTTGGAGCTAAAGGGAGGTCCATTTTTAGTAAAAGACAGTGACTCGTACAAGATACTATCTCATGAACATATTGTATTTTTCAGCTTTAATAAAAACCCAGGACTTTTAATTCTAGCTCTTTATTTCTCTTTCCATTGTTTTTTAATTATTCTGTGCCAAAAGAGAGTGTTTCCTATTAGATACTATCTCTTGAACATATTATATTTTGTAGCTTTAAAGCCCAGGACTTTTCTTTCTAACTTTATATTTCTCTCTCCGTCGTTTTTGAACTATTTTATGCCAAAAGAGACTCGTATTAGATACTCCTGAACATATTATACTTTTTAAGCTCTAATAAAAACCAAGGACTTTTCTTTCAAACTCTCTATTTCCCCCTCCATCCCTTTAGAACACGTTCTCTATTAATTTTGCTAATTTACCTGGCCGAACATATTAAGTGCACGCGTTCATACACCTCGGGAAAGTGCCAGGGGGAGGGCAATAATGCCGATGGCTGGGAGTCTAGGAAAGGTCTAGGGCGGGGCAAGGTCTCATTAACGTCACGCTATTCGGATGGGGAGTTTTTGTGCTCTTTTCTTGATTTTAAAGGTTAGTTCCCTAAATGGGCAGCCTTCCCCCGGCACATAGCTTATTTATCGTCGATATTAATGTTCTCCTGAATTTATTGCCGCTCGGAGTTGGGAATTTATGAGAGCGCGTGGGCGGGGTCGGGGCACTGTAGTTCTGGCCAACTGAAAAAGTTACCACATTGAGCAGGCACTTAATAATTTGATTATTTTTTAAATAATTTACAATCCCCTGAAGCTAACTACCTAATTTTTGGTCGCTTCCGACCCATTTTCACCTCAATAAATGTAAAATTTCAGTTAATCAACAATAATATTAATTATAAAGTTTTCGGACGACCCCCCTTTTTGAGCGCGGACAAACTTTATGTGCATAAACCCAAATCCCATCCCAGCAACTTCTAGATCCTCCAACACACACACACACACACACCACACACACAGAATCGTTAACATAACTTTCAGCTACTTACAGCGAAATCCGCTTAAAGTGACTAAAACTGCAAGTCGGAGAGAGAAAGAGGGGAAGGCTGCCCCAGCTGTATATACATGTATGTACGTTTAAACTCGTGCCACGCGCCTATCAAGCCCAAGACGTCTCCTGCCTGGCCCACTCGTATACCACAGACTTAATACACTTTTGGCCCAGAATCGGGAACGCAAAAGTCGAGCAACTTTATTTTCTCGCAAACACAGTAAACAAACTTCCACTCCGCCCCTCCCCGCCGCCGCGTACATATGTACGCATATAAAAAACGCTCATTGACTTGACGATACAACAACACATCTTGGCTACAAGTTTCCCAGCGAGGCGGGGAACAGGGGGGCCCGGGTGGGGCGGAAAAGTTGCTAAGAAAATATGTCTACACTTGCCGACGACATCCGCCTTCCGCTTGGAGACGCTGCGCATCGTCGCTGCTCGTTGCGTGTCAGGGATGCCGGAGGCGTCCTGGGACCGTTACAAAGGCTAATAAACGCGCTCCAATACACTCGGGAATGAGCACTCAGAGAAATGAAGGCATAACTCTGACAAATTGCGAGTAAGTTCTAAAAGAAATGCAAGCATTGGGGAAAAATACGGGGAGTAGGCAAAGGAAGTTAAATACCAACAAGATTTAATCGGGAATTCCTTATTTTTAATATGTTAGTTTTAATAAAATAAAGAATTTCAAAATTTAAAAGTTTAATACCAACAATATTTTGTAAGGAATTCCTTATTTTTAATATGTTAGTTTTAATAAAATAAAGTATTTCAAAATGGCAAAGATATAATGGGACGCATTTTAAATAAATGAAATTAAGGTTTAAAAATTTACAACTTTTGAATGATTTTATTAATCAAAGATATGATGCTGCCTATACTATAATGCATATATAATGCGACCCGAGGATGTTCTCAAGAATATGTGCTATAAGTTGGACCCAAATCGGTTTAGTAGATATTGAAATATTGGCTACACCAGTTTTAAGAAGTGCTTTCCAGAAAAACGCAAAGGAAAACAGGTTGGCAGGGAAAATCTGTTGCTAGAGCACACGCTTCAAGTTGTTATAACATATGTATATATATATATTTAGCTGTTTTATAAGAAAAACATCTCATCCCCATCTGTAGCTTGAGCCGATATTCAATGTATTATATTAAGACACATCTATTTACCAATTTTCGTTAACCTAGTATGTCATAAATCTCCAGTTATTTTTTGTTCTTTTTCTTCACTTTTTTTTACTTACCAATTATCGATGATTATTGATAGGATATTTCTGAAAAGACATACAAAATTAAAATTAAAATCTGTTGTTTAATTAAAATCTATTATAAAAGTTTATGAAAAAACAAGTAAGAGTTCCGAATTCTGTTCTATAATTCCGTATTTTTCTATTGGTCCAAACGAATCAAATTCACATTGATTTTTTATTGATAAAAACATTTTAGAAAGTTTTATGCATCCAAACAATGAGTACCCATTTTTCCAGTGCACAAGTATCGGGTGCTTGGGTCACAGGACACACACTCTTTGTACCTCATTTGACTGCGGCGCACTGATCGAAAACGTTGCAAATTCAAACAATAAACAAAACTTCCGCAAATTTTGCTGGCCTTGCTAAGGATTTTGTTTCAGACTGTACACTAATTTAAGCCCCACAACGTTCATTATTTTTTCCCCTTTACAGTTAGTTGATTTATTTAGAAGAAGTGGATCTGGAAAGTTGACATTCTCCGAATCTAAAGGACTGGCTTACCTGTGTTTACACAACATCAAGACTAATCCCACACAGAGGAAATGAGATACTGACGAGACTCAAAAGGGTCTTTCATTATCAAACAAATTCACAATGCTTTTCAGCACTTCAACCACACTTCCCTGATTTTCCGGGGCCAACCGAAACCAATAACCAACTCTTACCCTCAAACCTCGTACCAGAGCCCACCTTCTAAAAAAAAAGTAATAACAATAATAAACAACGAAACCCAATAAGTCGCAAGTGTATGAAAAAATTTACATTCATTTCAATATGTCAAAGGCAAAACCAAACTGGTAAAATTGCAATGCCAATGCCAATGCAATTGACTGCTGGTTACCCTATTACTTTAATTAATAAAATTATTTATTTATTCAGGTTTCTTTTATGCAGTGATAATTGAATCCAATCAATCCATTCCTCCATAAAATAAGAAGGAAAACATAGAAAAGGAAGTAAGAAAGCTACAGTCGAGTGTGCTTGACTGTGAAATACCCGGCACCAAAAGCTATGTGCATCAAGCTAAGACAAATCTGAATTTCAGTGGCGCGCTGTAACTTCCCAAGACTTTTCTAAATCTGTTGTTTCCTACGGACAGACGGACAGACGTACTTGGCTACATCGACTCGGCCGGTGATGCTGATTAAGAATATATATTTATGTACCCTTATGGGTACCGGTTATAAAAATCCATTTCCGGAAAATACTGGGGAAAAACTCAATGAACATTTCTGCAATGCCATATATATTATATTTATTTTTAGCTTTAAATACATTTTAACTGTTAAGGATGTTTTCACCTCCATTTCTGGAAAATACTGGGGCAAAACTCAATGAACATTTATGCAATGCCATATATATTATATTTATTTTTATCTTTAATTCATTTTAACTATTAAGGATGTTCTCACCTTGGAAGAGGAATTTATGTATATTTGTTCCGAGTAGCCTAGGTTTCTCTCAACTAAATACTTGCCAGCTTTGATTATATATGGCAATTTTTTGTATACGAGAATGGACTACCTGCCATAGAGAATCGGAATTCAGTCGAAATCGATTTCATTTTCTTTAGATACCTTAATAATATTACATTGTGATCTAATTTTATTGACACCCTCGCTTGCGCTTCCTTGAAAGCTTCCGAATACAATATACCACTTCAAGCAAGGGTATCACGAGCCAGAAAGAGCGAAGAAGGCAAATTTCTCATCTTCATTTCTATACTCAAAAAATTTGAATACTTCTACAACATGCCCAGATTGGGCTGGCCGGAGTACCCAGATGAGTCTGCCTCTGTCCTTGTTGTTGGCTTTGTGTCTGTTATACAATATTACGAATAGGCCTGCTGTAAACAATGGCTGTGCTGCTACCCAACATGAATGTAATGCACGTGGGGGGAGGCATGACGAGGGGAAAAGGAGCAGGGACCAAGAGGCCAAGGGAGCGTCTAGAGCGTTGACTGTGCCGTTCGTTATTTTTCTGGTAGTTGAAGGGCAACAGCATTTTGCACAATTCTCCATCATGTTTTCCTATTTTTTTGGTGCTTTTTTCCGGCAGCCAGCACACAGTTGTTATGGAAAATAAATTGGTTGAGCTTATTTGGTGCACAGGTTGCTCTGATGGGAACGAAATATGACAAGGACACGGAGGCGGAGGCGGAGGAACGGGGTAGAGGTGCATAAATATTACAGAAATTGAAGCCGAGCCCTAGAATTTAGATGTCTGAGTTTCAATAGCCAAAAAGTTAGTCCGAATATTCCTTCATTCTTGAAAAATTGGCTCGTTTGTTGTTATGTCTATCAGGCACGTTATGTTGAACCGGATCATTCATATACAATTGTACAGCAGCAAAAATAATGGTTGTATCAAATATCTCCAGTATCACAGTATTTTGAATTAAGGTATTAACAAAAATAGAGCAACATTTTGAAACGAACAAATTCTGCATGGTAATAAGAGTCTACATATTTATCTATCATAAATCTTGCTCTTTTATAGGTGCATTAAAATCAGTCCCTATAACAGCTGTAAGATATAGTCGACCTATTCGCGAGATATTTAAACACTATCTATGCTCCATGCCTAATGATGATTGGAAAAGTTCACCACAGTTAAACCGGGTATTCCGTACAAATACTCAGAAAGAGCGTGACTAAATACTATACGGCTATAGAACTAGAACTGATATGACAGTTCCGAACTAAGTTAGGTTTTAGAGATAAGTGTGAGCAGTTTGCGTCATAATGCCGTCGGCCTAGTCTGTGGTTATTCCTACAACTTTTCCCCTTTGCCTATTTCTTGGATTTCATTTTCTTTAGCTTTTAGGCAAATTATTTTTTGCAGGACGTTTAAGTTTGGAGTAAGGGATTTTTTACCCAACTTTGTCAGCGTGCTATTCCTTTTGTTTGTTTATTTGATTTCCAGGCTCGCATTGCCATTGCCATTCATTTGCCGTGCATTTCCGAAACAGAGGCAAAGTTTTGAGGTAAAATTTGCCGGCATGCATGTATGCGTTTGCTTTGGCATATTTTGGCACCCGAACACACACTCTGAGGTCTAAACTAGACATGAGCTTTTTAAATCGATATTTGGGTGACGAGAGTGTGCGGTACGGAAAATAGGAATGAGCCCGCTGACGCCGGATGAACCCACACAGACACTAACGGCCTGTTCATCGACGTCTTTGTTAAATATTTAAAATCGGAAATGGTCAGCAAGAAATGCAGATTTTCAGCTTAACCTACTAGGGGATACCCGGTACCCAAAGCTTTGTGGGCTAAAAATGGGCATGGCTAATTCACTTTGTCTAACTATGCTCAAATTTATGATTTATTTACTAAATATTTTTAATTTATTTATTTAACATAAATTAAACAGGGCGAAAGGCAGACGAAAATGATTGAAAATGCTGAAAAATGTGGCTAGGAACATATTGAGCAACACCCATTGGTCCTGCCAACACAAATGTAGATGTTGCAGACTTTCAGCATGAACCGGATCTTCATTGTTTAATAACTCCCATGATAATCATCAGATATTACTCAAATTTTTATAAAAAAATTTATTTATTTCATATCTATTAATTTAAATTATATAAAATCACAACTACAGCATAGTTATAAGTCTTTTAGTATTTTCCAGGGCGTATGCTAATTTTTAATCAAACTTTATCTGGGGGCAACACATATGATTGTTATCACCAATTATTTTTGAGCTGGCTCTTATGGTCTCCGAGATATGTTTTTTTTATATGGACATGTCTAAATCGACTCGACTGGTGAAGCTGAACAAGAATATACATACTTCATGGGGTCGGAGATTTCTCCTTCTTCCTATTACACACATTTTCGGCTGGCACTGAGTTATAGTACCCTTGTTCCCAATGGATACCGGAGGAAAATGTCTGGCTTCACCGTGTTTTTCGCTTTTTTCATTTGAGGCATTTATCCAATTATTAAATTAAATTATTACTTTGAAAATAAACGCTACCCTGAATGGAAAAGTGAAGAACTTTTGCAAGATTTATTTAAAGCCATTTGACAACAGGCAAGGATGCCCAGCTCGGAGAACTTCTGTGGGCGAATATGAGTTAACAAGCTGCAGCATATTGGCTCGATAAACCCTAGACGGGATGATAAAGTGTTTGATTGCGTTGAAGATGCAGAGCAGGAAAAGCAATAAATGCAATTAATTGCGTCTCAATTTAAAATATGTTAAATTGGTGTTTCTTTGCCACTAATTGGAATTTTAAGGGCCAGTTAGGCTAAAAACTACTGCCACAATAAATGAACAAATGACATTTGTGTGATTTCTTATATGCGGCATTAAGATTTATTATTATTATTGTGATCGTTGGAAAAGTTGTTCTTCCACAACCACTCATCTGCGCTTGTTTTCCATGCTCCTTTTTTGTAGAGGCCTTTTTTTCGTTTTGTTTTCTGTATATTTTTGTTGTTTAATTGACTCGAAAACCAGTTTTATTTGTGTGCAGGCTTTGGGCTGCAAAAAAGGCAGCTCAAGAGCACAGGCATTAAAAGCAAATATAAATTGTGTGCTGCCCAACTTGGCTTTTGGTTTTTGGGATTGGCTTGCCAATTCCCTTGTCCTGCCTTATACCCTCGCAAAAAGTTATTAGGTTTTATGTGCATAAAGTTATATTCCTTATCTCCCAAATATTGAACTTGTATCTAGAGATAAATGTAAAGACAGATAAACTGTCAGTTAAAACTAATTTGTTTTCCCAATAGCTTATGTGAGAGTTAACACTTTACTGGGAACTGTCTAAGAAAGATAAATTCCTCGATTCGGCTTCGATAACGTTTACCTTTCATTCTTTTCAATTACCTCTTTTACACACAAATGCACACACATATTTTTACGCAAAAGAGATAGAGAGACGCTTGCGCTCTGTTTTCCTTATCATAATGCGATTAATTTTGGACTGCCCGGTGCGTATACAAATAAAAGCATAAAAGTATAGAACTTTTACGCCATAGCATCCACTCCGCGTATGTGTGTGTGTCCGTATTGTCTGTCCGCCGAGTATAAGTGTGCGTATGCCTGTGTGCTTGCCGAGCTCAAAGCTAGTGGAGCTTTAAACTCGTTATTCCACCGTCGCTAAGCAGCTTCTTCTGACAGCACTCTCTTTTCACTCCCTAGCCGTGCATCTCCCCGCCCCGCTCCGGCGATGCCGTGTAACCGCTTTTCGGATTCTGCCCTAACTTTGCCATATTTCGCTCGGCGCTTTAATGCTGATTTTAATTAGAAATTGGTTCTACCTCATTAAAAAGATTTTGGGAGGGATTCAAAGTGCGATTTCTCGTTGCTGTCCTTTCAAATTAAGCAAAGATTCTTTAATTAAGCGCATTTTAGCTATTTTTAGGTTCTGTTAAGGGGTTTTACCACTGCAGAAGGTTATTTTCCAGCGATTTATCGAATTATTTTATAAATATATGACATTTTTATATGTTATGAAGCATACATTCATGAACAAAAAAATTAGTATATTTAATTTAATATTATAAAAATTATAAAAATATTAATTTTTGTGAAATGGAGAGATATTTGAAAAAAATTAATTAAAAAAGTGACCGAATTTACCAAAAATTAATTCCTTTTTATATTAAAAATCGTCAAATTATAAAAAATTTTGTACGAAAAGTAGTATATAACAATTTAACTTTTAAATATTGTTAGGGTTCTGCTGAAATTGAAATGCCACACGTTTCGAATAAAAGGTTTTTAAGGCTTCGACATGTGATTTCGATATGAAGATATAAAGAATACAAAAATATAGCAAACTTATCCATTATCCATAGTCTGCTAATCTCAGAATTATAAGGCTGACCTTTCAAGTGGTAATATTTGCCATACAAGTTCTTTTTCGTCAACTTTAAGCTCGAGCTCCTCCTCCTCTTTATCTCCTTCAGTCCGCGATAGTATTTCTCCTTCAAAATTCTTAAAATAATACAAAAATGTGACCTTAAAATATCTATGATAATTTTAAAGCAGTTAAAAGTAGCTCTCGAAATTTTATCTTCACCCGGTGGCAATGTGAATGCAAGCAATTGTGCCGCAATCGATTTAAAAAAAAGCCTTTAAAAATGTTTAAAGTTTTAGAAGTTTGTTTCCAATAGACAGTTTAAAATTATTTTAAAACCAAGTAAAAAATTGTTGTTTTAAATTCTACAGTGATGTAACCGCTTAAGCGGAGTAGAGTGTTAAAATATTATTAATCTTTATTCAAATTTTGGTATGCCTTTCTTTCTTGCCTCCCTCACACTTGATTTATTTGTGGAAATTGTATAACTCGTCGAGCAGACAAGTTCATAACCCACAACTGTTAAAGTTTGGCCCCCATGAGGAAACCAATTTTCGTTAACAGTCAGTTTATCTGCTTGATAATAAGATTTACGTGACGAAACAGGCACTAAAAGTGATAACATACCATGGATTTGGCATGAATTTCGGACGACACATAATCCTGTTTTTAACAGCCAGGTTAGAGCTAACTGCCGCTTGAACTCTGACTAAACATTAATAGGACCATTTCGCTAACCGGGTATTTAACTGTTTGGCTATCGTTTCGAGAAAGCTCCCTTCCAAGCGATTGTAGCGCTGCCCCAACACTCGTTGTAAGATAATGTGATTTTTTCATCCCAGCATTCCACTTATTCTCTTTCTTTCCTTTCTGTGCTATTCGGTTGTCCGTATTTGTGGCACACACAGACAAATGCGCTTGCCATGTCTAATTTATGCAAATTTAATTGCCGTCAGACATTTTAATGAAATTGAAACAAGCCCCCCTCCCGGGGGTGGGGGAGGGAGTATCCGAGTGGGCGGTATTTTTTGTTTAAATTAAGATACCGCGAAGATTGCAAGCCTATTGCGGTCATAGGTTGCTGTAATCCAGAATATATTATTTAATTGAAGGGGCTCCCCTTAGGCATGACGTTGCACCTTAACATTTAATCACTAATTAAATACCATTTAAGATATCGGAAAGAGGAGAGGAGGCAGAGACCTCCATTCAAACGGTTTAATTTCGCTGCTTTAATTATTTTCCCGCACCTCTGTCCGCTATTGATAAATATTTCTTGCTGTTATTTATAGGATTTCCTTTTATTTTTGTTGCTTCTCGCTTGCTTGCTGACTGCTTTGTTTTTGTTGTTTCTTTTTGTTGCCCGTTCATTCGCTGCTCGTTTCATTTCCACTACGTTTTATTTCTCGCACAGTGGTATGCGAGCAAATAGAATAAGAGAATATAGAGAGCCACTTCACTTCGTTCACTTATTGACCGCTCTCTTTCCACTGTGCGCTCTTTGCGTTGAAATGTCGCCGAAGTCGATTGTTGTTGTTGCCGTTGCCGTTGCGAATCAGAAGAAGAGGTGCATTCGCTAAATATCTTTAATTGTTGTTTTTGTGCGCTATTTAAACTCTCGGACAGACACAGAAACACTCGCACATACAAACACTAGACTGCAATTTTGACACTCGCACCGAGGCGAAAAAAAAGAAGGGAAAATATCTCTCTTCTCTTCAGCGATACTTACTATTTTAAACGCCACTTTTTTTTAGCCACTTTAAAAATCTTTTGTTTATTTGTACGGGTTCTACCGCTGGTTTTAGTCACTATGTTACGCACGCCAAATTTCCACCGCTCTGCTGTTTTGCCGTCGGTCTTTTTCACATCCACTGTAAGCAGCTGCTCGTTCGCGTTTTCAGTTATTTTCTCTCATCCGTTGAGTTTCTTCACAGTCACTATTATTATTCTTAAATTTCAGACAAATGTTCACTGTTGAATTCATTCAATACGATTTAAACTGCTTGTTTCTGCATATTTCCTGGCGCTGTTCCGAAAAGTCGCAATATTTGCGCAATGTTAAATTACAGCCACGTTTTTTCCAGATTATACGATTTTTGATATAAATTTTTTGCTTCACTCTTTAAAATTGTTTTTATTTGTCCGTGAAGTTGCGCTCGAAAACCGTTCCGTCGTGTACGATGGCTTGTACTTGTATTTATAGGTTTCTTCAAAACCCGAAGCGAGCCGAGCATTGCCGAATGGTCGAGGCAATTTTATGGCGTAAAATTTTAACAGTCAAATTCCACATTCTACATGAGCTAACAGAAAAGTGGGCTCAAATTCCTCAGTTCTACATGAATTAACAGAAAAGTTGTGTAAAATTCCAAGGTTCTACATGAGTTAACAGCAAAAATTTTAAGCAAGCGAGCCAGCATTTGTATTTATAGGTTTCAAAAGCCGAACGCAGCCAGAGGCTTCTGAATCGGCTCTCTCAAAAGCCGAGACAGGGAGAGCGATGTTGTTTGACTGTAAAAGATTGTTCTCTTTTGAGTGAACTCAGTGTTAACGAAAAAATAGCTAGGAATAGCTAGAAAATATAAATAGAAGCACAGAAAATAAAAACAGCCAAATAAGACTGTCAAGTTTTTTATGCGAAGCGGAATTCAAGCACTTAGTTCATGAATTCGGAAAAAAGTGTGTGCATAAACAAATTCATGTATTCACTAACACACAAAAGTTGACACAATACGTGTTTAAATTGCAACGCCGAGTGAAATACATAAGGCCAATTGAAGCAGTTAAATTGACTGCAAATGAATATTTTAATTCGGAGAGAACCTTTTGGGCTGGCGCCTTCAAGAATTCATGACAGAATTAAACATTGTAGATGTGAAATTTACTAAGGCTGACAAATATACGTAATTTCCCATCAGAGCGATTTAAGGGGGCAGTGGCGAATGTGTAAATCTCCGGCATCTCTGTACTTTCGACTAAAACCTTTCTGTGTAATCGGTTTTCCCCCTTTTTATAAAATCTATTTTCTCGATGTTCAATCCTCATCAATCATTTCTTCCCAAATATTCCAATAGCTCGCTTATTTGTTCGCAACATATTGTCGAGCGAACTATTGAAGAAGTGCCATATATAGCCAATTATCTCAAAAAAAAAAAGCTAGAATTCAAGCTAATAGTATTCCCTGAAATTTATAGCCAATTTCTTTTTTAAAAATGCTAGCTTTCTAGCTAAAACCATTTTCATAATTGTAATAGCTTTTGAAGTTTCAAAATACATAGCTAGATCTAGACGACCAGGCAGCGTAAGAGAGCATCACTTCGGAAAACAGAAATTTTTGATAAAATGAGACCCACTAACACATCCTAACAGAACTGCTAATCGGATTTTCGCTAGAGTTTTATCGGAGAGCTTCAATTTTTTCGCTCATTTTCTTCGGCTTGGCTCTCTTGTCTTTTTGCCTTCAGCGTTTATGCCTCTGGAGAGTCGAACGTTGGCATGGAACGATATGGAACAGCGACGAAACGACGGGATGACGAATTGACCGACTGACTCACTGTCTCTCCCGCTCTTCTGGTCGAGTGTGGTGAACAAACAGAGAGAACGTTTCGTGTATTTGTGATTGTGTGTAAGTATTGCGCCATCGCTGTCTGAATATCGGCTTGTACGTATGTACATACATGTGCACATACGTACGTACATGCATATGTCCCCCTGAACACATTTCGTTTGTTTACAGTTTTTCGTTTTTATACCGGTATTCGCAATGTGGCAGGATATTTTCGAATTCGTCAGTTTATCGAAAGAGAACAACATCGGGAGGATTCTGATAACATAACATAAAATTTAAATTGCTGCAAATATATGTATGTGACTTTCCATACTTAAAAACGGTCTAAAAAATTAATACATACATATGTTTTTATGTATATACATACATACATATGCCTGGAGTACGTACATATAAAGTTTAACCGCAAGAAACCACTGAATGGACAACTAAGTAAGTAAGCATACATACATACATAAGTGAACAATTGAGCTACTGACAATAAATTTTTTTTGATAAACAGGTTTAATTTCAGTTCACTAAATGAAGTGAATAACTCTTTTTGGATTATGAGCAACATCTCATTAATCAGCAAAAATATACATTTTGCAGTGATGTCCACGAATGTCCTCTATTCTCTATACATTACCTACCACGAAACATATTAATATAATAAAAAATGAAGCCAATCTTCAGCAAAGTGTGTAGACAATTCGGTTTTCTATGTTCAGTATTTCTAGTCTGCTGATATCTTGTGCTTTTTTTGTTGTGTTTATATTTTGCATTGCATTTGATTGTTTTAAATTGAGATTTGTATGTACGTATGTATGTATGTACGTATGTTAAAGCGACGTTGCAGCCGGAACGGTTGTGATCTTGTTTTTTTTTAGCGCTCTCTTGTCGCTGCACTGCACGCAGATGAAAATTTATATTTAATTGTGACCAACGCAGTAAATCTAGAAACTCTGTGAATAATTTGCTTTGGGGTTACCAGCTAAGTTTCTTGTTTTTATACCAAATTGTCATTTGTGTTTGTCTTCGGCCGTGTGACAGCTAATTGGATTATTTCGGTAACTGGCTATTGGGGAAGTGGAGCGCTGATGGTGGAAAACTTTCTGATTAGCTTTCTTGTTCTGGCCACTGTACGGCAAACTCTCATAAATTACGTACGTACTAACCCAATTAGGGATCTTCTAATTTCGTTATGGAGCCGCGTACACATTAGAGCGTGCAGTTATTTAGATACTTTGAGACGACTCCAAGGCAGCCAGCCATTCTCTTACTCACATCGAAAGAGCGGGAAAGCTACCTCATGCCCAAAGCTCTGCGCGTTAAATTACAAAAAATAAGAAAACAAAGAAAAGCAAGTAGGAAAGCTACAGTCAAATGAGCTCGACAGTTTAGTGCGGGAAGCCGAACTTTCTATACAGTTTTATGCAGTGGGACGATTAGTGTATTTGCCACATTTAACTAATGATTGCTCCTTTGGCAGATAATATAACATAGTCGCACGCTTCTACTTATATATGTATGTGTATCTGTAATAGAAATAAGTCTATTGTTTAATCCAGACAACATTATAGCCGCGTAATACGCCATTATGTACATTGTATGTATGTACTTATGTAGAACACAACATTATCATGTCTCTATTATGTATTTTTCAATTTCCTCAGTTATTTATACGTGCTTTTGTATCCAGCCCAGCTGCTCTTATAGACTTTGTTGATGCGACGATCTTCCTGTGCGCCGCGTGAAGGGCATTTGGATTTTGCATTCTCTTTCTTACCGCCTCTTTGGCGCCAAATTTCAGTTGCTTTTGTAAAATTTCACGCATCGCTGAACTCGAGGGACACCGTCTATGAAGAATTGAGGGAGCCTCTAATAAAACCTAATGGAGCGCAGGTTGCTTAAATAGCAACTATGTACATGCCCACCGCTGTTTTATAGTATTGAACACCTATTACATATTTACCTATTTTTATGTATTTCCATGAATTCTTAAATAAATTATCAGATTTTTTTTTCTAAAGGAGAAATGTTTTCATTTTTAAACAAAAGAAAAAAAATCCATCACAGCTTGCAAAAGTTTTGTTAGGAAAAATTAATAACGAAATCACAGATTTTGTCTTTATATTTATAATTGTTTTCTTATTTTTATTTAATTTATTTTGTAATATTTACTGTCACCATTGCTATTTCAATGATAGTCTATTATGTGTGTATATTGACAAAAATCAATACAAAAAAAAAACAAGAAAAAAAAGAAAATTGCAAATGCCATCGAAAAAGCTTTATTGCATTTTTGCAGTTCACATCTCTATCTATTTAAATAGGTATAGCTTATTTAGACTAGAAGTGTCTTAAAGCAGTGAAAGTCATAAGGGGTTTCACTGCTACAGATACACCTGTAAGAATAAAAAAGCATACATGTTTAAATATTCATTTATAGTGATTTTTAGTGATTAAAAAATTATACCCTCTGCGATTTACATAAAAAAGCATACATGTTTAAATATTCATTTATAGTGATTTTTAGTGATTAAAAAATTATACCCTCTGCGATTTACATTTTTTTATGTCTAGTCTCCCGTAATAGGGCTTCATATAGGGCCCGACACATTAAATTATTTTTTGCTGTGTATAGTGGGCATACATTCAGCGCTGTGAATTACACAGCGGCGATGGTAACATATATAATCTAGAGCTATAGCACCAATATAACAGCAGCAAAAGTGGAAAGAAGAGCCAAAAGAGCGAAAAAATTGCAAGCGAAACTATAAATAGCGCCATAATGTGATAAGCACTCACATGAAAACGTCGAGCGGTCTGCGATTATTGTCACACGGCGAGAGGAGATGGGTTGACGGAGCAAACGTGGAGAAGGAACAGAGGAGAAGGAACAGAGGAGAAGGAACAGAGGAGAAGGAACAGAGGAGAGCGAAAAGAGCGGCTTGAGGTGGCACACAGCCACAACAGTGGCCACGAAAACGGCGACAAGTGCCACGAGCCGCACTGGTTCACCATCCAGTTCGCTCCTCATAGGAGCAACTGCCTTCTTCACTCCCCCGGACCATCGTAGCCCCATTTATAGTTGTAAACAAATAAGAAAGCTCGGCCGACTATGCTCGACTATGGGATACCCGGTACCTACAGTTTTATGCATGAAATTAAAAGACAAAGAGGTTTTCACTAAGCATAAATGAAGCGCCGAAACGATTACTTTAATGACTTAAAAAGTCAAACTAATAAAAAACATTTAGGAACACAAAAAACAAAAAGTTTAAGTTTTGGTCATATTTTGAACCAAACTACTGAAAAAGAAGAACTACACAGAAGATAAATTTTAATTGCGAGCTCTGGACCTTATAGTCTCTAAAGCTTAGTTGCTTAATACGGACAAACAGACGAATTAAGAAACAAGGCTGGTCTGGTGATGCTGATCTAGAATATATATACTTTAGGGAGTTGGGGATGCGTACTTCTGACTTATATAAGTATATAGGCCTTTTGTACCCTTCAGGTACCGGGTATTCTTTTCGACAACACCCACATAACCAGAATTTTTTGGGGCTGATATGCAGGGTGGACCCTTGCGCTGCACAGTGGGCGACAGCGATGCAAAGACTTAGTAGGCATTAAAATGAATTTCGAAGTCTTTGAAGTTTCTGGTGCTTAGAGCCTGTATGGTCGCGTCGAGACTATTCCAGAACTCTTTCTGTTATGTTTAGGTGAGTGGCGCAAACTGGTCCTCACAGAAGAGTTGATTGTCGTGAATTTTCGTTAAACATAATAACAGGAAAGAAAGTGTGCAGGTTGCAGTGTGCTTGACTGAAAGATACCCAGTACACAAATTAAAAGATGAACGCGTTTTTCGGCGCACTGAGCAAAAGTGGGCTTGAATAAATCCTATAAATTTTGGTATACATTTTCCGCATCTTTCCAAGGTTCTATTTTTGAATTGTTTATAATGATCGACAAAAGACAAAACAATAAATAGTAAGCTGCAGTTGAGTGTGCTCGTCCGGACTGGGAATTCGAATATATCTATACTGAATCTTATTTTTTATAAACATAAAAATTAAAGGTATACAAATTACAATTAATGGATAAAAGACAAATAATAGATTAATAAGAAGAAAGAAAACATTTTAATTGTACGAGCTAACCTTTTTATTCTATTTGAAAGGAATCACTTTAAAACAAGGAATCCAGACATTCAAAACGAGTTTTTTGTTCCTGCTGCCTACTGTCGCATTTTTACTTGTCCCCCTGATTAGTTGCGTCTGCATTTTCCAGATAATTTAAAGTCTGGGAGTGTATTCGTTGGTCTTCCGACTGGTTTTGGTCTTTGTCCTGCTTCTTTTTCTAATTTTTTTTAAATTGGAAAAGAGTGCAGTTTGGCAGTTGTCTAACGATACCAGGGCCGGGTCTTTTTGATACCACTGTAGCCTCTCTTCTCTCTAGTCTGCGCTCTCCCCGGGATCATTTCAGATCACATTGCTCCCCGCACTATGGGACAAAAATAACAAAAACAGCACCTTCATTTAGCCCTGTAGCAAAAAAAAACTTTCATGCTTGTTACTTAGTTTACTTTACTATACTTTGTTACATTGTTTGTAAAAAACATTTAGATAAAAAGAAAACGTTTTTTACCATTTTATATTTATATATTCAATATCTAGAAGCCCCATAGTGCGTCGCCTCTGTCTCGACTGTGCTGCGGTAGCCTACATACGCATAGTTGCTGCTGCAATTGTGTGCAGCCAAGTATTGCTCTTGTACATACATACATAGTTGTCAAGTTTTTAAGATAATAAATTCTAACAACTTGTGTTTATTTGTTAACAAAGGCGAACGGCAACAGGTTCGTTGACCAGCCATAGAGAGTTCAGAAAGCATAGCGCGAAATATATACGGGGGCATATAAATGCATGAGCCATAAAATAGTACCATACAAATAAAAAATCAATCCTTACATTCTTATTAGTTAGCTAGATGGATTTATGGTAATACCCTTGCCGAAAGTATTATAATTTAAGTCAGAAGATTTACTCAGTGAAGAAGAAATAATCTGTTTTAAATCTAAATAAAACTAATCTATCCCAATTGTAATTTGCAGGTTTGAGCTGAGATATTAGAAAAATAATCGGAAAATCATTTGGGATTTAATTAAGTGAGCACAAGTGGAACATTAATAAAATCTAAGCATGTCAAGGTCACATGAAGGGAATGGCTTGATCATCGATCGCTCAAATGCGCAGTGCCATTTTAATTGATCCAAGCCCCACAACAATCTCAAGAGAAATTCGTACAAAAAAGGGGAAGACAAATATTGCAAAATATCAGCGGAGACAACGACTTCGTCGCATAAAAATGCAAATGACTACAACTACACAACCACCGATGACTGTATCGGATTGAGTACGCAGACTGGAAAAGAGAGAGAGAGACAGAGAGAGAGAGAGAGTGGAATCTCGAGTGAAGCAGTTCTGCCTTTTTAGCCATTTTGTGGCTAGCTGTCCCATCCCAAGTTTCATCTAGATAGCTATAAAACTGCGGGATTAATTTATGTAGAAAACGGATTCATGGGATATGTCTCCTTCACTGCGTTAAAAAATAGGACTAAGATTATAATACCCAGTCAGGAAAAAAAAGAGTATTACTAGCCATTTTCAACAATCCTTTTACATATATATGACAACACTGAAACCTCCAGCATTTGCTGTTGGCGTCGCTGCCAAGTGTTATTGCAGGCCAATGTCTATATGTTTTATATGCATTTTGCATTCGGGTGGGTCAATATGTGTGATCGAAATAAACAGGCTTAAATTATGGAATACAAAATGTAACTATACATGGACTTCGAGGCTGGTTTTCAGTTATTTTAATCCATAAAAATAAACGGACAGAGAAAGCGCATTAAAGTGCTTATGGAAGAGTAAGACTCCTAAAACATTTCACTATGAAACTAAGTTATGTAGGTGTCTTAAATTAGTTTCTAGCTCACACCTAACATTAAAGTTTGCATATAACTTTTAAAGCCTTAATGGACACTCTTGACTTTTATTTGTTTAGGATAAATCAGGAGTACTCAGGAGTACGAAATCAAAACTTACTTAGTTTTGTTTCCAGATTCTAATCTTGAAATTCGGTAACCAATATCAAGACGTGAGTACTGGGTTTTCTTAAGTGAAAGAATAAATGTCTCGAATGTGAAACTAATATAACTAATAAACTAATAACGGGTAACAAAGCTGCACTTGAAAGTGAGATATCCGGGGCCCAAAGCTTTTTCCTTTAGATAACAGATGTACGCGGTTTTGAAAACCGCGATGAGTCCAAATGGTCTTGGGCCCACATCTCTCCAAAGCTTTATTCTCTAAAACAATCATATCAATATAAATATACAAAAATTAAAACTTCTTTGCTTCAATATATTTCCATTTGTAGATGGGTTGTTCCCAGTACAGATGTCTAAATTACTAACTTCTATCAGCTGATTGCTAGCTGGGAACAGTTGCCACCAAAATTGACCATTTTAATATTCAGACAATTAGCGACCCTGAGGTCATTGAAGAAATCGACTAAATGACAAAAAACCAACGTGTTTTTTTTTACCCCATACCGAAACGTTTCTGCACATGTACCTGTAGTTAATCTTCATGTTCGCGTGCTGATTCATCTAAAATGCGCCATTTAACTTAAAATTTATGTAAGCAATGAAAATTTACCTGAAGACTCATTTGGGGCGTTCCCCATAGGTAACTAAATTTATCGGCTGAATTTTTTATTACACGGATTACACATAGAAAAAAAAGTACATAGCCTTTTTAAACTCGCTTTATTGTATTTTTAAACTTATTTAAATAATGTTTTTAATTTTATCCAAATAAGTCTTCCCAAATCATCGATGCGATCGATAAATTTATATTTATCTAGAAAAATCGTTTGCATTATAATTGTAATATCTAGTAATGTCAACTGCAAGGGTATACGAACTTCGGCTGCGGTAAGTAAGCTTTATTTCTAGTTTTTCATACCCATATTAATCACTTAATACTTTCTATTATTTTATCCACTCAAATCGATCCACCTTACTCACAGAAACTTAAATAAAAATACTCTCACAGCCTTTAAAGACATACGTACATACATACAATGAACATACATACAAACTTTTATATAAACATTGGTATTCGCAAAGAGTTCTACTAAGGAAGCTGAGCAAAAATGTCAAAACTCTGAAAAAATTCTAAATGGTTTTGCATATAAATTTGTATTTTTAGTTGATATCCCGTCGCCCCTCCAGCGATGCCCCACGCTCTACTCACCCCCGCCACTCGAGGGCAGGCAGCTTTTCATTCAGCTTTTCCTCATCGCTTTGCTTTGCTTTGTTTCCCCTAACTTATGAGCGCATTGTTTTCATTTCGCTTCTTTCACTTTGCTTTTGAATAGTTTTTGTTGTTGCCGTTCTCGTCATCTTGAATTACGCTGGGAAATCTTGTTGGTTTAATTCGAAGCGAAACGGAAAACTTAAAGCTAAAGCTAAACTAAGGAAATATTAAAGAATAGTCTATTATGATTGATAAACCGCCCACAAATACACAGAGGCTTCCGCAACAGAAAAGGTTATAAAATTAATGAACAACTGTTTAATGTAAAAAGCTTGTTCATAATACTAATAGTTTAATTTAGATTATTTACCTTATTTCATTTTCTTAAACTTCTTATAAACCAAAATATATGAAAAATAATAACAACACCCAAAATGCTCGAAGCCTGTTGAAGCAAATTTCTCTTCGAGTTAGTCGTTTTAATTTAACAACTTTAAACACACTTCAGAGGAACAATTAACACAGTTCACATTTCGATGTGATTTATTGAAATCGGTAAACAGCGATTTGTTTAACAATGTTTTTCGAGATTAATACCACGGACTTCGAACGATTGGGCATATGATTGAATGATTTTCAGAGGAAAAGCTTATCAAACAGGGAACTGAATCCGGTTGAATTGGAATGGAATATGATTGGCATAGTCAGAATCGTCGGCACTTACTTCCTTTGAATGTTTCCGTAATAATCTTATCTTAGATCACATGGTTCAACATTTTCTTAACGAACAACCGCGTACCATTTCACATTTTTTAATGACTTAGACTCCCTAAAACGACTATTCAATTGAACCTTTAGCTGTAAGTTATGCGTAGGAGTTCCTGACACATCAAGCGAGTTGAAAAATTGGGTCGCTTCTTTAAATCTAAAAGCAAATATATGCGCCATAGTGCATTCATCCCAAATTATGATTTTTGGTTCATGCATAAATTTCGCTTGGAATCTGTACAGGAGGAGGATTTTCATGTGTAGCCCCACAGGGAAGAGTCCAGTTTGACTGCCTCCCAAAAATGTGGCAGCCTACGCAATTTGGGATCCTGACCGAATAGTTGCCAGAGACAAGGCCAGATCAGGTTTGGTCACCTAATGGTCACTACAGGTACAAATTAATGATCCACTATGTAATCCTGCAATCCAATCAGATAACGTATTCTATGAAAAATTTTCTATCGTATGAGACTCTTAATTCTGATATTGATCTGCAAGATAGACACTTTATTCTTACCATTTTTTCTTTATAAATATAGTACTGAAAGGTAGGCAAGTTTGCCACATATGAATGTATATCCGAGATGTTTTTGGCATAATAAGAAAAGAGGGTGGTTGAGGGGTGTCTGTGGGAGAAAGTCGAGTCGGGATATCACAGATATTGGCACAAGGCAAAGAAGTAACCGTGGAAAAACATAAATCTATTTCGTTTCGCTCATCTCTCCGCCGCTGTTTAGTTTTACTTGATTTATGACTAGGAGAAATGCTCGCACACACTTACCTCTAAACAACGCACACACGGAATCGAACTTTATTGATATCCGCAATGTGGTTATAAAAAAAGGGGCCGGCTAGTGGGCGTGGCTGCTGGATGGTGACTGAAATGTTTGTGGGCGGGTATATGTACAAAGTATGTATACGAGCGGGAGTGCGAGTATGGAAGATGTGGAAGCGACAACATGGATGCCATGTTAACGCTTGGCACTAGCCAAGAAACTGACAAATCTGATGACGAAACAATATTAAATGGGAAACCGTAATTGGAAAGCCCTTAAAGAAAGACCTTAATCCATAGCAAGAATGTAGAAGTAAAGAAGCATACAAAGGGGTATACTTTCCCTGAATAAAATGCTCATTTTGCAGTAGCAACGTTTTCATAAAAGACATTGGTGTTAACAGATTTTATAAATTTAAACGCAATTATATGCAGAGGCAACAAATATCTGACCTATCGCCCAATCTTTTCTATGGAATCTATCAGGCCCATTTCAGTTTTTCTTGGAAGTGAATTCGAAAACATCAGAATTTGCCTTTAATATACAGTGGTTTGGTGCATCTAACTTAACAGAATTTTGCACTTAGTCGCCTCATATCAGCAGCATTTTTATTTTATTTTTAAATAATTAAATATATTATTAATGAATATTGTCTAATACTTCATCTAGGCATTATGTAGATATTGGAATTAACACTGATCTGAACAGAAATAAGTACATTTATTATGTTAAAAATTACACAAAATGTATATACTTTATTTACGTATTAGGTAGGCTCTTTATGTGGAAATAAATTTAATATATCTGCATTTTAAAAATGTATACAGAAAAACAAGTATGAAAGCTACAGTCAAGTGTTCCTTGTGTATTAAACTAAAACACAAATTCATTTTCCAGCCCAAATCGCCGGTTTGAGCCTCGACTTATGAGGTGAGTGCAAGTGAGAGCGAGAACAAGATAGAACGTGATTATCTAATAAATTCCATGTTTATCATCCGATTGTGCTAAGGGTTTACCTTTTAATAAAAAGCCCACAAAAGAAAGAATACACTTATTTAATTTTGTATTTTTTTTTTAAACCACTTTCTTTCAGTTTAAGAGCTATTTGAATAAATAGCATAGCAGATAGTCCTCTTTCTAATGCTACTACATGCATTAGAAAGAAGACTATCTGCTATGGAATATAAGACTATATCATATAACTGCTATAGCAACAATCGATAAATTAAAAGAAAAAAATATAATTTAGTTTCTTTTTTTAACAGGTTTGCATCCATATTGAGATATATTTAGGCCTTTGAATAAATAAAGAAATAAATTGCAAACTCCGTGGGCTTTTTGTATTATAAGAAAGGAATAAAAGGAATATTATAAGAAAGGAAAAAAAAATTGTTGTTCTTTGAGGTTACTTACTATAATCCAAATAAGTTTCTCTTTATCCTTATATAAAAAGTACTTAGTTACCCAGTTACTACTAATAAGTAACTCATAGCCGGGACATATTGCATAGTTTGGTTTATTGTTGGTTTAGGCCTTTGCAAAAAGTCGAAAAAGGAGGTCAGTAAAGGGACCAAGAGGGGAAGGAAGCGGGGAGCTCTCGCGCTAATTCTTGAAGTTAAATGCCTTAAAGAGTGAAACGAAACCAAAGCCGTTGACATCGTGTCACATAGTAAGGAGAGTGTGCCCCCTTTTTAGAGGGGCAAATACAAGGTGCCGAGACAGGGGAAGAGGCTCTAAGGATGCCTGTGCACATTCAGCCTGACGAAAAAAACGGTGTACGTATGAACGAGTTACATACGTGCCAAAGCTGAACCAAAACGAACTGCGCGTGACTTGAACACAAAGCAATGTAGAACGCTTTGGTGACTTAAGTCTAGTCCAATAACTCGACAGCGGAATACCCGGCGCTCAATTCAGGCATTGTTTGCTCCCTATGGAAATATGCAATTTGACACAGATGGGAATTATTAAATGCGATGCTTTGATGTTTTGCTGTTTCTGTACTTTGGTACTTATAGTTGTAGATATATCGATATGCTTTTCTCATAAATGTGAATGTTTTCGCAATTAAATTTTATTAACCTATGTGCTATATGCTAAGAACTAGATTACTTTGAATTCAACAGACCCACCGGCCTGGTCATAATGTTTGTACTTTTTGCAGTAGGAATTGTTTTCCTCTTTGCCGCCTGCCTGGGGTATAAAACATAAAAAATCATGAGCCAAAGACAGCGTAAAGACCACAAGTCGGTGGAAGAGCACAGAGGAGAGAGCAAGCAAAATAAGAAATAGATGAGGGCAATGCTGTCAATGTGACGTCACGGAAAAAAGAGCATGCGATGGGTCAGGTAAGCTGATCAACGTTTGCCAAAAGCAAAAAGCTAGAAAGAAAAAACAAAGCATAGCTGGCCAATACAATCACTCAAACAACGACTAACAAGGCGCATAAATGTGATGCCTTCAGCAACAACAGCAACTAAGAACAAGCAAACCAAAGTAAACAAAACTGGCACGTCAAGAGTGAGGCGGAGAAAATCCAAATTGGGCGGACATAAAAAATAAAGTAATATGTATATTAAAATATCGCCAGCACAGCAGCAATAAATACATCAACTAGCAGCAGTCAAGCAAGCATAACAAAAACAACAGTAAGAGAGGCCTCTGAAACTTTTTTGTTGCTTGACAAATTGTTTCACACAAGGAATATTAAGAGAATAACGCGAGCGCGAGAGAGGAAGATATATAGAGAGTCAGCAACTCCAACTGTTTCAATTAAATATTCTTTCTTTTTCTTTCTGCCAGGCGCAAGTCTTAATGGGGGACGACGTCGGCCTCCAACTTCTTTCTCTGTCCCACTCTCTCCTCTCCTCTTGCGCCTTTGTAGGCATTTCTTGGGCTAGGAGTACCGTTGCGCTTAATCGCCATGTGCATGTGGGTGCATTTGATGCGGTGACTTCTCCCACTTCTTCCCTCCCTCTCGGAGCCGGCTAAGCTGCCACCGTCTGCTCACCCAAAACAACTGAATTGAACAGTGGTCTTGAAAGTTGTCCGTGAGCCCAAAAATATACAGCTCCTATCTGGGATCTACAGATGCCCTCGCACTTTGTGCGATGATTGCAATTCTTTTATTTTTACATAGTTTTCATGAAACGATTATTAGCTATGTTAATACCACGATTTTATACCCGATACTCTAATAGTACTGGGGTCTTATAGTGACTAACCGTCGGTCCGAATAAGTTCTTAGGTTTCAGTGACTATATAAGCTGGAGCAGACAAATGTGGTGACGACATTCTTGAAGGTGGCTCGCAGATAAAGTACAAATCATGAATTATAAAATCATTTATAAAGAAAATGTTTTTTTGCATGGATACAAAGCATATTAACCTTAGTTATTCAGTGAACAGTGAAGTAAATGTTTCGTAGATATAGTTTTGGAAAAATGCAAGCCTATGACCATTTGTCCTAACTTTTTTTAATTTAACAAAGACATCTTTTTGGAAACCGACACCATGGATTATTTAAAATACATAAATAAATTATATTATTTAATATAATTATACTATTTTTTTTTAACCTTTCTTATGGACCCACTGTGCTTAAGCATCTCCTCCTGAGTTCAGCTACTTCTGACTCCCTCTTTAGTTATTACCCATTTCCCCATTTATTTGCCATCAACTCTTGCCTTGTAATTATTGTCATTACGTCATAAGCAGGCAGAACCGCGACGAAAGCAAAGCACTTGCCCAGCTCCTCTCCGTCTCTTTCCCGCGCAGTTCCCCCTTTGCCATTCCTTTAACCCACCGGGGGACCTGGGGGTTTTGTTTTGATTCGCCTTGGCGTTTAATTTGGCGCGTTTAAAAGAATTTCTCGGCTGCCCCACTTCCATCGGACGCAGTGAGATGGGGGAATCGAGAAGAGAGTTTAGAGAATAGCGGATTCTCTCTGAAAGAGGAAGAAGTGCAATAGCAAACCGGGCGACTGTGAAGGCTCTCTGGCGCTTATTTTAATATGCATTTTAGTGTTTATTTTACACAATAAGCAGCAGGTTGGGAGATCAGAGTGTTGAGCAGTCCAAAACACATGGGGGTAGGGTACTCTGATCTTCCAACACCGACACTTTTTTTGTGCGGCCGTGTAATTTGTTATTTTATTGTTGGTACATGCCATGAATCGCTAATGGGACGCCCATTTCGAAGGGCTTTGACAAGCTACAAATAAACAAATGCGAAAAAGAGCGCAAAAATGGAAGCCTGGCAGCAATTAACATTGACATCTGACGAGCACGCGATAAAAGTTATCGATGACTGGCAGGGCGAGGGGGCGGGGCGGACCAAACAAATTTGATTGCCCAAATGATGCGTGAAATTGGCAGAAAAAAATAACGGCAATTGAACTTGAAAATAATGTGGCAACTTTCCTTTTAGAAGATGAAGTGCACATTATGAAACACGCAGCTTGAAATCACTCTCACTTTTGTCCACTTCATGGCTGACTTATATCCGTCCCTTTCTGAGTTCAACTGCTTTGCTTGTGCAACAACAATAGAAACACCAAAAACAGCTGAGCGTCACACACACAATTGCACGAGTCACATTTGTATGCTCTGTGTTGGTATATTCACGTATGCTCACACATTCATATACATATGAATGTTTGCAGGGGATGTTTGTGCTTATAGCGCAAACCAAAGTCGGCGTAACTCACCGTTTAATAAATTTTGCCTTTTTTGGCCTAGCAACGACTTCACAACACTTTATTCTTGTTCTCAAATTCGATTGTATCCAGTTTTATTTAGCTTCAATTCATTCATTATTTTTATTTAATCACTTTTCGCACGACTTTGTACAAATTGAGCGCGGATCACCACACAACAAAGAGCCAGAAGCACACAATTTCAACTACTCGATTTAAAGAGTCGTAAATATTGACACAATTATCGACTACTCGATTTTAGTACTCATAAAGTGATCGATTACTCTATTTTAATACTAAAAATGCAAAGTCATAAGAGTAAGCTATTATATACCGCGTTTCCATTTGTAGACTTTTCTTTATCGATATCAAGTAACGCAAGAGTCACAAAAAAACTAATGGACAATCTAGCACAAAGCCCAAACAATAAACTAAAAACTAATTTTGTTGTTAGCTTAGGACTGCAACGTGGCGTTCGATGTATTTTTCAGAATTTTTTTGCAGTATTTACGTGGGATGCAAATCTTAATGGATTTAAAAAGTTGATTTAACCTTTTTGAGAATTTGATGCCCGCCAAATCAAAACCAAAACTTGAAACAGCTGTTTTCTTGGAAGAAAATCCCAAATGCTGTCTTGGAAACATTTCGACATTTTCGTACGATAGTTAAAAAAAATGTAGTTCACTAAATAAGAAACTTTAGTAACTCTGTGTTAATTCTAATTTAAGCAGAACTAAACTACTAAGCTTAAAAGAATTGGAATTTCCATACTGGCGAGTTCTGATAATCGAAATTGCGATTATTTGGTATCGAGAGACTCCTTGTACCATATGTGTTGCAAGTCTTTTTATTTGTGCCATCTGGTAACACTAACTGTATGTGACGACAAAGAAGAAGAGCGAAAGACACGAAAAATTCCAATGTTTATGAGATAATTCAATTAGAACAGAAAAATGCTGTAAGCTGGAAGAAGCGAAGCCAAACCACACCGACGCATACACAGCACAGAGTTCCATACGCATCGCACCCAACCTGCTTCCTGGCCAACGGACGAACGGATGGCCAACAGGAACATGCGTAACACCACCAAAGTGGAGGCCTTAATTGAGAGCTGCCGCAGCGAAGGCAAGTGGCAGCGCGTCATCGAACTGACGGACGAACTGAAGACAGGCTCGCCACATAACGGTGAGTAGGCGACAACGGACCTGTGGAACGTTCAGCTGATGTTGTATAAATCTCTACCTTGGCGCAGAATGCTTGGCCAACTTCCTTGTGGGCGAGGCCCGGTTGGAGAATTACCTGGAGGAGAACGCGCTGGTGGCCCCCGACTCCACGTTCGGACGGGCCAAGTCTGGCTTGGGCGAGGCCCGTCGCTACCTCCACTTGGCGCTGGGAGAGAGCGGCCAGAAGGCAGGCATCGCTCTGGACGCCTATCTGCTACTGGCCAAGCTGTGCTTCGCCTGCGGTGAGTATGAGCAGAGCTTGGACAACTTTGTCAAGGCGGAGCTCAACACGCTGGCCGAAAAGGAGCTGACCCTGTAAGTCATTGAGTTGCAAGCGAAGGCTTTGTAATGTCTCAATAAATTGTTAAATTCCTCTCAGGCGTAGCCTTAAGATCTTGGCTGAGTCGTATGCCATCAAGGGACTGTGTCTAGAGCAGCAGACATCGGCGAAGCCGTCGTCCAAGTTTAAGAAGGCGGAAAAGGACACGGAAATGGTGAGTTGGCGTTCTTCTTTCACACTTTCGAGTTTCAAAATAACTGCCCGTTCTTCAGATAAGCTGCTTCGAGCGTGCCTCCGATCTGGGCTTGCTCTACCTGCAGGAGTACGACATAGTAAGTGGCAGCAGCTCCTCGAACAACTCAACGGCCGGCTCCACGCTTAACGTAAACGCCTCTAGTGTGCAGCCGTCAAGCAGCAGCTTCGCTATCAGCAGTACCATCCCGGCGAGCGGCCCTAGCGGCTTGGAGGTTAACCGTCGGATGGGCGCCATCCTTGAGACGGCACTGCAGCGGGCGCCTATTGTCTTGATTAAAACAGAAAAGCTGCAGGAGGCTGTTGAGCGGTATCGCATAATGCTGAACGCCATTGAGACGCGGGCTACCCAATCTCTGCGCCTCACGCTCGCCCGCCAGCTCGCCGAAGTTTTGCTAAGGGGCGTATCCGGCACGATTTATGCCCCACCCTTTGCCGGAAAGTCAGGTGGAGGAACGCTGCGCGGAGGATCGTCAAAGAAGCTGTGGAAGCCTCGCAAGTACGCGGCCCGCCAACAGTTTAATCCACGCAACCAGCAGGAGGAAGTCATCCTACTGTTACTCATAGCCGAGGCTCTGGCCGTTAGGGATACCGTTCTGTCGCAGAGTCCGGAGTTCAAGCAGGCCCGCCAGCACGCCATGGGCAATGTGACGGCCGTCTACGATCTCCTCACCTTGGCCACAGTACGCTGGGGCCTTGTCCAACTACTGAACGAGTCCTTTGAGAAGGCACTCAAGTTCAGTTTCGGAGAGCAGCACGTATGGCGCCAATACGGACTGAGTCTGATGGCCGCCGAAAAGCACTCGCACGCCTTGAGAGTCCTGCAGGAGTCCATGAAGCTGACCCCCAGTGACCCGCTGCCCTGCTTGCTGGCCTCTCGTCTCTGCTACGAGAGCCTAGAGACGGTCAAGCAGGGCCTGGACTATGCCCACCAGGCCCTCAAGCGAGAAGTAAAAGGTGAGTGTGAACTTCAAGCTTTTTGTGTCTTAGAAAACTTTACAGTTGAACCCTTGTCTGTTTAGGTCTGCGGCCATCCCGTAGCCAGCTCTTCGTGGGTATCGGACATCAGCAACTGGCAGTGCAGTCAAATCTGAAAAGCGAGCGAGATGCTTGCCACAAGCTGGCCCTGGAGGCCCTTGAGAGGGCTGTGCAGCAGGATGGAAACGACCACCTGGCCGAGTACTATCTGTCGCTGCAGTACGCACTTCTGGGACAATTGACGGAGGCGCTGGCTCACATCCGCTTTGCCCTGGCGCTGCGAATGGAGCACGCGCCATGCCTGCACTTGTTCGCCTTACTGCTGACCGCGTCTCGGCGTCCACGAGAGGCGTTGGGTGTGGTGGAGGATGCGCTGCACGAGTTCCCCGACAACCTGCAGCTGCTGCACGTCAAGGCACACTTGCAGCTGCATCTAGAGGATGCGGAAACAGCGCTGGCCACAGTTCAGCACATGCTGGCCGTGTGGCGGGATGTGTATGAGGCGCAGCTAGCTGGGGAGGAGGAAAAGCATTCCGACACAAAGAGTGGCGTCCATCTGGCTCACTCCTCGCAGATGTCAGACAAGGATTCAAGTAAGGGCCCTCTGGCTTCCTGGCTCCCTGCCACCTGGCACCTGCCACATGCATCTCTGACTTACCAAACCTTTCTATCTCTCTCTATTAATGTGTATGTTCTGTGTGTATATACACTCGTCTATCCCAACTTCTGCGGAATGTGTGTGTATTGTACATAACATAACTGATTGTAAGTTTGATAAGGGAAGATATACCCTTAGGTGTGATCCATTTTCGATCCAGAATGCATGCGAATCGAACTGGATTGACACCGCTTGCCTTTTGCCTAATAGTTCCAAACTGCAAATTGCATTTTTACTTTGGTTAGTTATTCTTTTCCATTCGCTCTTCGAGATTTTTGCATTTGTATTTAGCAGATTCTTCACAGCAATCGCTGTGGGCTTTTAATGAATAGCAATAGCATCAAAAGTGTAAAGAAAATCCAAATTACCATGTATTTTGAACTTAGCATATTTAGTTGCATGCTTTTGGCTGCTTTTTCAGTAGCTTTCAATTCTTTAACAATTTCTGTGGCACCCCTGAATACTTGTTTTCTCTATATATCTACTGGTTATGATTGATTCAAGCACGTTCATTCAGTCTACCGTAAAATAGATAGGCTTGAAAATATTGAATTATTTTGGGCTTGCTGCATTCCTTACTCTCCTTTAGTAATCTTTTGTATATTATATTCCCGCTGGGCCGTCAGTCTTGATTTACCTTTAACCCGCTCTTGGCATGTCTTCCGTTGGTTCTCCTCTGTTAAAACCCAATATTATTATTATACTCCTTTTTAAATATATAACTCTCTTGACCCTTCAAGATTCGGTGTATGCCGCTTCCTTGGCAGCAGTTTCGCGCGTGGAACAAGCTCTGAGCGAGGCGGCCAGCTCATTAAGCTCATTCACCCAGCGTCCTGGGCCACGGCGACCTTGGATGCTCCAGATTGAGGTGGGATTCGAGTCGTCTTGCTTTGAAAATATTTGATATTAATATATTATTATTATTATTTGTTCCAGATCTGGCTCCTTTTGGCTGATGTCTATATGCGCATCGATCAGCCCAACGAGGCACTTAACTGCATACACGAGGCCTCCCAGATATATCCGCTCTCGCATCAGATAATGTTTATGGTGAGTTGAGTAGTGTTTTCCAATCGGCGATCAAAAACTGTATTTATACACATATATTTTATTGTTATAAAACTAGGTTTAGAGTCAGTTGTTTAAGCACCTAGTTATAATACCTGTGTACCCCGCTGGTACCGGGTATAAATATATCGCATTTTTTGCATAATAATTTCCAAGTTTATTATAAAATTTTAGTCAAATTTTCAGAAATGATCCGCACAGGCTATTTATTTTATATAATTTTTTTATCTTAATACGAAAATCACAACTATAGCTCTTAATTACTTGAATACTCTTCGCGCCAGGCAACCCCATAAAGCATATAAGTAATGATATAGCCATATCCGACTGTTTGTAAGAACACATCGATCTTAGACACTATAAGTACCAAATTTGGTGAAAACGTTCTTATAGTTATGTAGTTTTTTATAAGATGTTGTCATGTACTCTTTTTTCTTCACAAATCATGAAACAAAATTTGTAGGAAAAGGATATAGCATTGTGGGTGAAAATAAGATTCACATAGACATGGCTCTTTCACTTTGTCTAAATAAACTCATATTTATGAAAATCTGAAATTAAACAGGACGGAAGGCAGAAATTGCCAGATATTGCTAGGAACATGTTAAGCAACATGTTTGTGCTTACAACACAAATGTAAATGTTGCCGATGCTCAGTATACACAGAAATCTAGAGAGCTCTATAAAGCTAGAATAGTATGTTCTATGTTGAAGTAGCCTAACAAATCTTACCGTCGAGCATACTGAATTCGATTGAAGACTGAAAAGACCATGAGAACTTTTCCTCAGGACTCGAAGGGTCCATTACAGTCATCTGTAATGGGCAAACTCAGCTTAAATCTTCCGTAAACGTTCATAAATTCATCATTAATTTGTGTATTTTTCTTTGCAGCGCGGTCAGATACATGTCTACTTGGAGCAATGGCTAGACGCCAAGCAATGCTTCCTTAATGCTGTCGCCGCCAATCCCAATCATATGGAAGCGTTGAGGGCGCTTGGTGAGACTCACCTCATATTGGGGGAGCCCCGTCTGGCTGAGAAGATGTTAAAGGACGCAGCCAAGTTGGATCCAAGCTGTCCCAAAATTTGGTAAGCCTAGAGAGCACGAGTAGATTCTGACCTTGTAACACTTGGACTTATTAAACAGGTTTGCGTTGGGCAAAGTGATGGAGATCCTGGGGGACTTCCATGCCTCGGCCGACTGCTTTGCCACATCCTTGCAGCTGGAGCCGACGTGTCCGGTGCTCCCGTTCACCTCGATCCCCTTGGTTTTTGAGTAGAAGAGACCTGTTCCCTTCTTGGCTCGCTTGTAGCCCGATATTCGACCTCAACTAACCTCACACAGTGAACAGCAATATTACTTATTATACAGTAAACCCTTCCCATACACTAACTATTATTGGGTAACTTTTGTTATTATGATTTGTTGTGCAGTTGCAGTATTAGCATAACTCGAGGGTTTGTAAATTATTAGCTAGAAATGTTCAAGTCGGCTGTATATACATAGATCGAAAATATAGCAAGAATGTAGATCCTACCCATTCGTCCCAAGAAAGAAAACAGCGTTTTCATGTGTAAAGTATTTATGTTTAACGTATGGTATTGCTCCGTCAAGTGTTAATTATTGCATAATGACTTAAATGATATACGTCTATATAGATATACTTCTCTGTGTAAAAGAATTTAAAGTGAAATATACATACCCCAACAATGTGTCACTATTATTGTTATTTAATATTGTTATTATCAGAGGTGCCACAGAAATCTCTATGGCTCTGAGACCCACTGCAATGTAAGCCACAAAAGGCAAATATTATCCTCTATATGGATTATAAAATAATTTAAATGGATTTGAAAAGCATAGAGATTTTTGTGGCAGCCTTGAATATGATTTATTTATGTTTTACTTAACGTTAAAAATAAACTGAAAGAATTTAAAATGTCAAATATACGAAAGCCAAATTGAAATGGTGAATTATTTTGCTAAGCTCTACCATAAGACCCTTGGCTGACTGAATAAGGATGGGCTCGTGTCCTTGTTTAGTTTGTGTTTTTGTTTTGATAGTTGCTGGCTGCCTGCCACTTTCCCGAGACCTTTCACTTTCTGTATCGTCTAATTGGCGGCGATAATTTCCGCATTCTTAAGGCCAAAATAGAGCCAGAAATACCTTCGGCTAAACCTCTAAACCTGCCAAGGGGTTGATAGGGACTCAGTGTAGGTGGAGTTGGGGCGTTGCCAAGGACGACTACCGTATGACCAATCAATGAAAAAATAAACAAGCCAGTCGGAAATATCGCTGCAGGACTCAGGCGCTGGAATTTGGGTTGATTACGCCCAGGCATCAACATAAATCCCGTACAACGATCCACTTTGGATGCCAGTTTAGAGTTTGACCCCGTTGGACCTGGTCCGCCAGCCGTTAACGTGGGCTGAGCAGTGGTAGTCCCCAAGCCACACCATGACACCGAAGCGAAAGCGTCGCGGACGCAGCGAGTCCCGGGCCAGGAGCAAAGCCAGTGGCCAGTCGAAGGCAGAGCACCTGCAGCTGCTGCAGGAGTTGGAGTTGGCCGACAGTTGCTGTGAGATCTGCCACTGCGACTGCTACAGCTCCCACAGCGGCAGTTCGGGGAGCGGGCGAGCGGGCATTCAGCGAGAGGAGAGCCTGAAGGAGCTTCTGCAGCTGGACAAGGATATTGAGGCCCTGGAGCAACTGCAGAGCCGGGAGAGCGCCAAGGTGAGAAGGAGCGACAGCAGCCGTCGGCGCCAGAGAAGTGCTTCCAGGTCGCCCACGGAGCGGAAGTCTGGGCAGAGCAGGCGCGGATCGGTCGACTGCCTGAAGAGGAACTCCGGCTCCGGTGGCAGTAGGCGGTCCAAGAGCGCGGGCAGCCACAGGAGCGAGTCCAGGGAGAAGGAGCAGCGCCAGAAAGTGGAACCCAAGCCCCAGCCACGCCAACGACGAGGTGCGCAGAGAGACTGCAAAATGCTCCAGGTAAGTACTCCTAATTTTTAGGTCTACATCATTTTGTAATTTAATTATTATTTAGTATTGTAAACTTAAGGATGCTTAGGACTTATTTGCGGAGTCTCCATAACGTTAATCCTGTCAATAATCACACATTTTCCTTATCTATCATCACAGCAATTTCTAGGACCCCTGAACGATGCTCCCGCTCTGTCCATCACTGGACGGGCCAAGTCAAAGTCGCAGGACAACATGGCCCTGGTGCCGTTGGGCTCGCAGCAAGCTAAGAAGAGCACGCTCTGCGCCTCCATGGCCAACCTGTGCCTGGCCCCGACGGTGCGGGCTGCCTTCCAGCAGGTGCCGAGCCACGATCAGAAGATACTTAACCGCATGGCGGGAAAGCGGAGCCAGCAGGCCGCCGACAAGGAGACCGCTTGGCTGGCGCGCAAGTACTGGGAGAACGAGCGCCTGGAGCGGCAGCTGCTGCGCGTGGAGCAGCTGGAGGCATATAAGCAGGCGGTGCATGACAAGCAGTTTCAGGACTACCTGCTGACCAAGGCGCGGCTGCAGGCACTGGCGGAGCGGGATCTGGCCGAGCTGAGGCGCCTGCGGGGAGCGCTGGACGCCAAGGACGCGGCGGCTAAGCAGCGACTGGAGGCCAGGCGGCTGGAGCGGGACCTGAACCTCTGCCAGCGACGTTGCGAGGAGCTGCGTCGCAGCGAGGCGGTAACGGTGCAGCAGGAGGAGCAGCACCTGGACGAGACGCTGCGCAAGCGGGACATCTGCATGCGGCTCACCCAGCGGCTGCGGCGGGCGGGCGAGCTGCGCGGCCAGCTGCTGGAGGCGTACCTGAAGCGGCTGCAGCACGACAACTACGTGGAGCAGGTCCAACACGAGGAGCACTGGCGTGAGCGCCAGCAGGAGGAGCGGCTGCGGAGGGACCAGCTCCGCGAGGACATACAGCGCAAGCGGCACCAGTCGCAGCGCTTCGTCGAGTGTCGCCAGCGGCGCCACGAAGATCGATTCCGCACGGCCAAGATTTCGGCCAGTCTGCGGGAGCTGGTCCGCCAGTCAGTCACTCCGGAGGGTGGTGGTATCGGTGGGTCCCCAGGTCAGGATCCGCCCGTCCTTAACACCTATGCCCAGCAGCAGGTGCAGCTGGGACGCCTTCTCTTTGACCAGGGCTCCGCAAGGGATTGATATTGGGGTGGTAAACTTTGAAGGAATGTTATGTACATACTAAATTGTTGTTGGTGTAAATAAACTGCTTTAAGATGTGAAATGCGGATTATTGCTCTAATCTATTTTCTATCTGTTTGTTCTCTTGGCATTGCTTCTTATTTACGATAGATATAAATACATGATGTACATATGTATGTATGTATGCATAGACCCAGACTTCAAATCTTTAGAGACGTTTCGTTAACAAGCTGCATATGCTCAAAAAAAAAAGTTTAGACCTGATCGTATCTAAATGTGCAAAAAATCTTTGTACTAACTGTACTAGTTTTTGTCACTAAGACGAAATAATTTTGCAGGCGAAAAACATTATTTAAAGGACGTGAAGGAAAAAGAAGAAAAATGAAAAAAAAAATCATTTTACAAAAAATAGTACTTTTTGTGACTTTAGCAACAAAATGTACAAAAAATCTTTGTACTAACTGTACTAGTTCTTGTCACTAAGACGAATTTTGCAGGCGACATAACAAGAACATAGGGGAAAAATACGGAAAATTAAAAATAATTTTACTATCCTAACTAATTTTTTGTCATTTAAGCCCAGTACTAAGACGAAATAATTTCATATAAAGAAATATATCGAGAAGTGCAAGATCTTGATGCTTTTTCGCTCGGTCGGGTACTAAGATGAGCGAAATTTTGTAAGTGAAAAATGTAAATCTCCATATCAAAAAATTAACAGCAGTGCATGCGAAATAAATCATGTATATATTTCGCAAGGGAAGATAGAGGGAAAATTGGAAGAAAAAACGCTGCTTTGATGGAGAGCGTTGTCATACACTGGTACTGATAAAAGCCTTGAAGGAAAGACCCATTATATGGAGCTTAACTCACAAGGGACATTTGAATTCAATTTTTATTTGCATTCATTGGAAATCTGTCATTTGGCGTCTATGGTGTTATCGCATTCAATTATTTGCCTTCACCTTCATAGCGGAACAATTATTTATAAGATATAGTCGTGAAAGTAAATAGATATGAAGTAAACACATTTGAGCAAACGTGCTCTAATATATATAGGTGGCAATAAAGTTTCTATGTATGCTGAACTTCTGTAACATCTACATCTGTGTTGGCAGCAGCAATGGGTGTTGCTCAACATGTGAAATTTAGCAAAGACCATGTACTTCTTAATATAATGCAGAAAACTTTGGGTACCGAGTACACAGTTGGTCACATCAAATTTTTTTTGGTAACCAGCGTGACCTGAGCGATATAAATCACAATTTTGCTCGCAACATTTTGCAAGTGAATTTCGGCGATCTTAGTATTGGATTTTAACAACAATTTTGCGATTAAGTTATTTCCATATAAACTGTCAACGTTTGAATATTTATTTAAGACATTTGTGACCTCAACATACAATGGAAAGGCAACCCACAGATCCGCAGATAATCGCAGATGCGTTCATCGAAAATAATAACAAAGACCGATTCACACATCGGGAGCCGGAAAGGAAACAATCTTGGTTCATCGATCGCAATCGTTGTTTATAGAGAGGTGGGTTGAACCCCACCCTGCTCTGGGCATCTCCAGGGCACGTATGTTGGCTGGAGAAGAAAGAACGAACTCCGGTGGAGCCTGAGACAAAAGCCTTGATTGGGTCAATGTCTGGGAAGACGCAGGCTCCTCTTCGGTCTCCGCCGGTCACGTTCCGGATGTGTAAACATTACGAGTGAGTAACGCCCGAGCCGCGGAAATGCCGGGAGATATGTATATGTACCTGAAACAAGGTTATCGTTTCGCATGAATCACATCCATCGGGCTTATCGTCGACCTAGGCCAGCGGTCACTTTCCCGGTTCAATTTCTCCGCCTTTATCAAAGTTAATTAGATTAACACTTGACTGGCCTCTAGGTTTCAGCAGCTCAAGTGCATAATTGTTGCTGTGCTTTTGTAATTGAAGCAAATTCCCTGCACCAGCCGAATTTCAGTGGGCATTATAGTGGTGAACAGATAGGACTATCATGCTAAACGCCTCGATTTCTTGCGATCAGACAGTCGGGCATTTGTGCTGATGGCAGTCACTGATAGTGCTCAGAAAATCTTTGTAGGCCTGAGCTGAGATGGAGCTTAAGTGGTGAATAGGAAGTAAATCGACGTCGTAATACTCTGGAATACTCTTATTAATTATGCTTTAAGAAATAATTAACCCTCTTGAATATGATCTATACGATGCTATAATAGGAATATTAAGCAACAAAATTTGAATTAAAAGCGTGTGATAGAAAATTACAATAAAGTTCAAACCACTTCTTTATAATATATAAAAAGTTGTGTTCTAAGACAGGCATTTCTGTGAGCTTTGGCAAGTTTTGTGTGCGGCCTGACTCAAGGTACCAGAGGACACGGAGTGAGCAGCTCTGTTCTACAGATAAATAAGGGTTTTTGTCACTAAATATAAAATATAGAGTCATACCTAATTGATTTAGTTTGCTAAATTAAAACACGATAAGTCAACTAAATAGTCCATCTTCGTATTATCTCTGTTAAAATTATAAAGACTTATTAAGACAACTAAAATTAAGGAAAATAAAAAAAATTAAGACGATTTTGACAGAATATATGTGATTAATTTTTTATAATAATGCTCTTATCAATTATGTTTACTTGGGCATAAGAATATGGATTGCATCAGTTTGAACTCATATTACATTATTTGTATACCCTTGCAGAGAATACTATTATTTAAGTCAGAAGCCTGTAACGTAGATGTAGATCAGCAGTAAACTATTTTTTTAAATATATTTTCCGGTACTCCAGAATATGTTTGCCATATGATTTATCAATATGTAATTAGGAAAATGAGATAAAATAGGCATACATTAGGTATTTTTCAATATATACGCAAATATCTCGATATATAGTATAGTATATAGATTTTTTTTAATCTTAGAATCATTTTTCGTTTATCAAAATCGGAATATCTATAATACGAACGATTAGTGTCTGGTTGTAATTTGTAATTATTCAAAATTTGATTTAAAAAGCCTTACAATGGCTGGAAATATCAATGGAGAGTATCTTAGCTTAGGCTTCATATATTTGGAGTTTAGCCATTTTAGCCTAAAGCATAGGGTATCTTTGTTACTTAGTTGTAGAAACGTGAACAGAGGAAAGGTACATATAATGTACTGGAAAATTTTACTTGCGCTTTTTTTTACAATCTTGCTGGGATCGACCCTTCTCTGGCCTCTCTCTGTCAATCGTTCCTTTAAATATTAACGATTTGTGTACACATAATTTATTAATGTATTTATTTAATAGCTACACACACTCTCGGACTCAGTCACGCCTGCAGATAGGCGAAGACCGTTGGCGATAAGCCCTGAATTGGGTTTTATAAGCCCCTGAGATGAGTGTTGAACTTTTACTGGGGTCCTTTATAAATACATATTTTTAAATAGGTTCAAAGTTTCATTCATTCTACATTTATAATCGTCTACATTTATAATCGTATTTATCAAGTGTTTTCCTTATAGGTTTCTAGCTATAGTCATTTGATAAGAAAAGCCTGAAATGACCTGTTTAGAAAGTCAATACAAAGAATCAACAAGTAAAAATGTATGTCGATTGTGGAATTAAAATACTCATGGACATGGCTCTTTCACTTTGTCTAAATAAGCTTAAGTTTATGAAAAACTTAAGTTAAACACGGCGGAAGGCAGAAGGAAATGTTGACAAATAGAAGACTATGTTGCTAGGAACATGTTGAGGAACACCCAAATCAGACAGATGTTGCTAGGACCATGTTAAGCAACATGTTAGAGTTGCCAACTCAAATAAAGATGTTGCAGAGGCTCGGCTTACAAAGAAACTGCTTATTTTTAATAACTCTTATGTTTATAATCCGATTTCATTCAAATAATGTATCTATTTCATATCCATTTACTTTTAACTTAAAATAACGACTATAGCTTAGTTATGCGTTTTTCATGGATTTCAAAGAAGTGGGCGGGGCCAAATTCTAGAACAAACTTGGTAGCTCTAGCTATAGTCTCAGATCTATTGTTTCACACGGACGTATAGACGGATATGGCTAAATCGACTCCGCTGGTAACGCTGGTCAAGAATATATATACTTTATACGGGGAGAGATGCCTCCATCTGCCTGTTACATACGTTCTCGGTTGGCACAACGATATAATACCCTTGTACCCCCGGTTTAATCAATATTGTTTTTTAATTTTAATATATAATATAATAAAAATTATATACTTTTTTATGAAGTATTTAGATTTTATTTTAAGAAGTTCGAAAATTAATGAGCTTTTAAATTATAAAGGTGCGATTATATAAATCCGATTGCATGAAGTTCATCCAATCAATACAGTCGAATATTTAAATTTTAAAATTAGTTAATTAACCATGTGTATAGGTCCAGTTCAATTTTTTTTACTTTTCTCCCGAAACAAAAAATAAACTTAAAAGTTTAAGAATAAATAACCAGATAAAGGCTAGATCGGTGAGGGGGATAGATGAAAACCATTATTTATATGGTCAGAGATGTCTCTTTATACCTTACAATGGTATTTAAGTTCGGGGCTCGAAGCTAGCTTTCTTTCCCAATCCTGAAGAATTAAAATATATTTGAAAAATGTAGTATCAATTTTTGTATACGACATTAGTCTAAGACATCTTCCGATGCTATGAAAATTTGTATAGTTTGGGATTGCACAGCTAAAGCCCATTTGTTTGCTTTGTTTTTATTTTTATACCGCATTTTTGCACGATTTCTATTTTAAATGTGTTGTTTGATGCTTTTTCACCTTTGATTTTGATTATTTGCCTTGCCGCTTTCACCCGGCTATATTGCTCGCAGCTCCGTTTGGCAATAAAACGCTTTCGGCTTGTGACATTGGGATGGGAGATAAGACTGCCGGCCGGTAGAAATGTTTGTCAAATCCTCGATTGCGCAATAATAATAATAGTCGGCAATCATGGGTGTATATAGCGCCATTCTTCTAAACTTATTAATATCACGATGGTAAGGCACTAAATCATTCAATCATATTATTATCTGTATATTGCTTGTATGTATATTGTTATTATATGATACCCAATAGCCTAGGGTATAAGTACAAGTGAACAGAGAAAAAGGAGAAGTCTCCGACCTTATAAAGTATAAATTTATATTCTTAATTAGCGCCACCAGCCGAGTCGATTTAGCCGTCTGCCCGTCCGTGTGAAGCATCTGATCTTAACACTATAGGAGCTACGTGCTCTAAAAGTTCGATGATAAACCTGAGAGTTATTCGAAAATAAAGATCTTGTACCTTCGTCTCACTCGCACTCAGCTCAGATGGGTAGTGGAGTCTCGAACCATGGTTTCAAACTAAAGAACCGAAATGTATTTTTTTTTTAAATTTTTTTTCTATTTCTATATTACTTATAGTATATTTATTTTTAAAGTCGATCGGAGTAATTGTTTTTCGAAGAATCTTGGCAAGGTGCTCGCTCAAGCTCATTTCATGCACACAACTTTGGGTACCGGGTATCTCACAGTAGAGCACACTAGAATTACTTCTTATATATGTAGTTAAATATGGTCTTATCGATATACTTCCACAATTGTTCGCTCCAAAAGGGAGCTAACCAGAACTATACCGTCTCTACATGAGGGATTCCCCCTTTAAGACCCTATTTATCTGTTCCTGGTATTATTTAAAGCTCACTCTCAGTATTACAAATAAACAGAAAGACTGTTTAGATAATAATTTTTAAATGGCTTTTATATTTAAAATCTCTTTGAATATTTTAAAACAAAGCTGCCGTGAGGACTTCGAGCTCCTTCTAAGTGGATACCCGAATGGTTCGGAGAGGTCCGGGAGCCACTTCAGAGCAGACCTGTCTAGAAATATCAGTCGGTAGGACTGATAGCATATTAATTTCCTAAAAATAAATACAATTTTGCCCATGCCTTAATACTTGATGCGGACCAGGGTCAGGACTAAGGATGGCGCTCAACTCTCGATGGGCTCCATCTCCAGCTGGGCCTCGATGATGTCCGCGTGCTGCCGCACCATGTGGTTGTTGAGGTTGCCCACGCTCTGGTAGCACTTGCCGCAGTAGTCGCAGGCGAAGGGCTTCTCGCCGGTGTGGACCAGCAGGTGGGAGTTGAGGTGGCCCCGTGTGAAGAAGGCCTTCGAGCAGAGGTCGCACTTGAAGGGCCGCTCCATGTTCGGGTTGTGGGAGCGCATGTGGGTCCGGAGGTCCGACTGGGTGGGCCAGCTCTTGGAGCAGCTCGAGCAGGCGAAGATGCGCGGCTTGGTCTCGCCGGTGTGGGTGCGCAGGTGGGACATGAGCTGGGTGCGCAGCACGAAGCGCCGCTCGCAGTGCTGGCACCCGAAGGGCCGCTCCGTGGAGTGCACCGACTTGACGTGGTACCGCAGGCTGTGCCGCGAGGCGAAGCTCTTGCGGCACTCCTCGCACTGGTACCGCATCTCGCCCAGGCCGTGCACGGCGGTCATGTGGAGCTTCAGCTGGAAGTTGCGCGTGAACTTCTTCTCGCACTCGCCGCAGGGGTGCAGCGATCGCGGGGAGCTGGGTGCCCCACCTGGCTTCGCCTTCTGGGTGTCGGGGCGGGGCTTGGCCTTGGGCTTGGTCCGCTTCGGCTTTGGGGCTGCTGCCACAGGAGACTCGGGCGAAGGGGGTTGCTCCGGCTGAGCACTTCCAGCTCCGAGTGGCTCCGGGGTGTCTGGCTGGTGGTGGGGGGTGTTCAGGCTGCCCGAATCCAAGGAGGATGGCCAAAAGGTGGGCGCCTCATACCGATTGGGCGAGTTGTCCTGGAAGTCCAAGTTTTCTGGGGACCCCAAAAAAATAAATCAATTATTCAGACATATAATTAATACTTGATTCCAATAGAAACCAGGAGCTGTCTCTTACCAAAGTCCACGCTCTCCATTAGCGGCGCCACATAGGCCACCGGCTTGCTGTGCTGCAGGGGCGTGGCCACCGCCGGGCCCTCCAGGCTGCCCACCTCCCGCTCCAGGCACTCCAGCACGTCGTCCAGGGCCAGGGCGTCGCCCACCTCCACGCTCTGCTTCCAGTGCTCATGGCGCGAGCGCAGCTCCTGCTCGGACTGCTCGCAGCGGCGCTGGAAGTCGCGGGCGTCGTGGAGCCGGCGCAGGCAGAGCTCGCAGATGACGTCGGTGAGGTTGTCGCCAGGATCCAGGCGCAGGCTGGGGGCCAGCGCCTTCAGCTCCGCGGCCAGCTGGCTGGAGGCGTCGTGGAGGCTGTGGTAGAGCGGCGGCTGCTCTATCAGGCAGCAGCGGCACATGAGCGGGTGGTGCAGCAGCAGCGAGAACATAATACTTGGGCGCTGAACAGCTACAGATATCCGGGGATGAAGGCTGTGAACTGGGGATATTCCTTGGGTGGATCTGGCACGGTTACCGGGCCGTAGTTAGCTCAAGTCTGAATAGCCGGAAGCACACACGACTTTGCATTATAGAAACTCTAGTTCGGCTTATGTAATGGTCATCTCAATTCGGTTGAGTCCCTGAGCTAATACTTAGAACGTCTGCTCGGCTCACGGGTCTGCGGACGTCTGAGGGTCCGGTCCGCTGCGCTGCGATCCGAGCCGCTCGACGATGCTGCTGGCGATGGCTATCAGGAGGGGCGACCAGGGCGATAGCCCTTGGCTTGGCTCCGGCGATAAGTGACTTGTCTGGCCGAGGGGAGGGGCAGCAGCCAGAGACTCCGGCTTGGGCATTAGCGGCGAAGGGCGGGGGAATCGACGGGCTATCGACGGTCAACGTCAACGTTTGCTAATTTGCAGTTGGTGTCTGCTAATTGATTACCCTGGCGGACAGGCGGACAGGCGGGCGGCCACTGTCCCTGAACCGCGATAAGGCCTTTATTATCTCACCGTTATTTGGGGGGTCCTCATCTCGGAGTCCATCCGCCCCTGAGCCTCTGTTTGCCACCCACCGCCACGCCCGAAATAGACCGCTTCCTTATCAGCATACCGCCGGGCTCCGGGTTCCCCAGATCTCTCTCTCTCCCGGATCGTGTTGTTGTATTCACCGCCGACTTTCGGCCCCCAAAACGGGCCCAAGGAGTTGGCCAAATCAAGAGCTGTTTATCAGAAACGGCTTAGACAGCCATCAGCAACCAGGTGATGAGAAAACCGCATCCAGATTGCATCAGTGTAAAGGGTTCCGGTCAGGTCAACAGACAGAGGAAGACTGGCGACGGGGGAAGCCTCATATATAGCATTTGTTTTCGGCATGATCTCATTATCAGGGCTGTTTCTAGACTCTAAAGTTCGGTCGCGGGTATCAATACTATGTGATCATCAACCGAAATCTGGCGTGGAAAAGCGATAACCTTAATACGGCAATGGAGAATGGAGAATGGAGGCGAGAGCATCGTATTGTTTAAGAACATATGCCCTTGTCGAGGGGATTTCAGATAAATGCTAGCAACCGAGCTAAGGTCTATTCTATTCTATCTATATATTCATGTTCGATAGTCTGAATCTTCCTAAATCTTCCTAAAGATAACCTCTTAAGAAGTATATTCCTTTGCATGCAATGTGCATACATATGTACACTGCTGGTCAAAATTATATAGTGATAATATATAAAGTATAGTGATTAGTGTTAGGTTTGAATATTTTTGAATGCTTCCCTAACAATAGTTTGTATTTAAAGTGTGGTAAATCCTTTAAATTTAAATTAGATTGGGATTTACAATGGCTTACCTATTAAAATACGAGAACGGGTGAATAAATCTCAGAAATATCGAACAACAGCAATGTCAGTATGGCAACAAAAGATCCTTTCAAGTCTTTCCAGGACATTGCGGCTCAAATTGGCAATGAAACTTCACATTGAACTGTATGTCGATTATCTTAAAATGTAGATTGGGAATGGAATAATCTTTAATGGATATTATTTAATTTATTTATTATTTTTTGAATTTAATTTATTTTTGGTAAGAACTGTAAAAGATTTCTTCTACATTTGTAAAACGTCAAAATAATGACGTTTATTTTAAAATGAGACTGGGTCAAATGATTCTAGGGAGAGAAATATTCTTTAATTGATATTACTTAATAAATAAATATAAATATTTTTGGTAAGCACTATAGAAGAAAAAGAAGCCCCTAGATGTGTAATGTTTAGGGTCTACTTTTCAGGCAATGCGATTTTATAACCCAAATCGGATATAAAAATACTTTAACAGACATTGTGCTACCATATATAGAGGAAGAATGAGGAAGTTTCAACAGGTCATGGACCACCGCAAGCCTAGTCAAGGCCGAGCTTACAAGAAACAAGATAAACTTTATAAGCTTTTTAAGGCAAGTTCTTAAAGTCAAGTTTTGTTAAGTTAAGTCTTTAGATGTAAACTCAATTGTAAACCTAAGGGGAGACTTGAAAGTTCGTCTCAGTGCAAAAATATGCTTCAAAATTCCCAGTTATGGGAATTTGCCAAGAGGCTGGATGAGATTCCAGTAGAGGCTTTTGCAAATATAAAAGTCTTACAAAATAAGGGTGACTTTATATTTATATTCGGATTAAATACTACTACGAATCAAAAATTGTACCAATTTTGGTACGTTTTTTGGGCTGGCTTTGTAAAAATAATGTATTTATAATTTGCAATAAATGGGGTTCCTACTTAACTCTTTGATATAAATGTTTTTCAATAGAGTAACCTCTTTAAATATAAATAATTGTCAGTCAAGCATTCCAAGACAATGGAGCTATATCTTTACAAGCTGGCATGGCGCGTATGTATTATATATTATATATTTATATATAGGGAAAAATATCTGAACGCCCAGAATTGAGCTGCTGACAAGAAAGTCTCAATCAATACTCGTTACGTATATACAAGTTATTTGATTAATGATATTTTAAATTTAAATAAACTCGACAATTTATAGTTCTATATTGATATTCTAAAGAAAGCCAATAGAATTTGCTGTGGCTTATCAGACAGATATTTTTGAAACCGAATTCTTGCTATATATCTTATCAGCATCAGTCTAGCATTAGCTAGAGTATCAAGAGTGTGTAAAAGTACCTAAATGAACTCTCTCACTCTACCACCATTTTCAAGGTTTGTACATACCTCCTTGGCATTTTTACCAAACTTGTTAGTTCTATTTAGTCAACCTCTAAGGAACGGATGTGAACTTCAGCTTATAACTCAGTTGTAACTGATCCCGAGCAGCTTGTTCCACTTTGTAAGTCATACGAAAAAGAAAGTGAACTTCGAAAGCTGATAAGCAGCAGATAAGGCGGTGCAGTATAGGGGACTGTCAATAGACCTGGAAATAATTGATAAGCCGCGGTGGAAGCTTCACCTACTACACAGGGAATGCCCCGGAAGAGCGATTGTTTATTGACCGAACTTCAGCTTGGACTGGTGGGGATCCGGATCCTGGTCCTGCATGCTGGACAGCTTCTCGCTGATCTGCAGCTGGGTCTTGATCATCGTGGAGAGCGTGATGGCCATGAGCATGTCCCGCACGTTGGCGTTGAACATCAGCCGGAAGTTCTCGGAGTCCACCATGGGCACCGAGGTCAGGGCATCGTGCAGGGCCCGTCCCACCACGTTGTCTGGCCTCCTCTTCCTGGCCAGGACATCGTTGATGTAGCGCAGCACCAGATCCAGCCGCTGCTGAAGCTCCCGCGAGGCATCTACGACCTGGACCAGCTCGGGCAGGATGTGGCCCACCTGCTTGTTGGCCGGCTGCATGTTCTGCTTCTGCATCAGGCGCAGGGCCACCGCCTCGGCACTACCGCTGGCCACCTCCAAGGGCAGCATGGAGAACATGAGTCCCTTGGTGCCGCCGGGCACGCCCATCTCCACGGCGCAGTAGAGGCGCGTGGAGAGGCGCTGTCCCTTCAGGGCGGCATCCACCAGCAGGTGCAGCGGATGTCCCTCGGCGCACTCCCTGGCATAGTAGTCGTGCAGCTGGGTGGCCGACCGCGAGACTGACTTCCCAGTGGAGAACCATCCCAGCACGCGCTCCTGGGGAAAGGTCAGCTGGTTCAGCTCCAGCATGTCCGTCGCATAGCCGAGATTCAGATCGAGGCGGCCACCGTTCTCCTTGTACAGCACCGAGAAGCAGTTGGTGATCTCGGTGCGACCCAGCTTGCCGTTGAAGCGACCCAGCAAAGTGCCTATAACCTGGAGGAGAGGTGGCCATGAATCCCTGCCAGAGAATTCTATTTCAACGCACCTGATTGGCGTCCTTGGGACGGCGCTCGTAGGCGTCGATGATCTGGAAGAGCACCAATGGCTGGAGCAGCACCTTGGCCCGCAAATTGAAGTTACTCGACATCTCTGCTAAAACAATAGCCCAAGCTTCTAAAAAGTATATCTGCTAAAATGGAAGTAGACTTTTCCAAGTGAACTTGGCTGCGCCTGTGCATGCTATGGCTAGTGTTGCAAAGTGTCACGAGCAGTGTTGGAATGACCATTCGGAAACAACGAAAGTGAAACAAAAGCCACAGTCGCAACTGTTAAAGGAGACAGCAATCTTGCAGTCTTAAGTGATAGGAGAAAAATAAGAAAATCTAGGAATAGGAAGAATAGAGAATTAAACGTATACATATATGTTTCTTTATTGCTCTAAAATTGAGGTTTGTACTTATATTAACGTTTTTATATAAACAAAAAAGAAACGAAAGAAATTGATAACAATCACTAAATAGCTTTTGTGTTTTTTTGTCATGTTTGTAGTTTTGAGCTTGGAGATTGGTGCAGTTGTGTTTAAAAAAATCACCTTGCACTTTTTCTTAAGTTTCCGTGATCTTTTTGAATGAACTTTGAATTATAAAAATTAATTAATGACAAGAAAGCTAACTTCTAAACTACTAAATTGACCGTTCTTATGAATGCTGTATAATATAGTCGTCCGATGTTTATTTATATGCATTTAAAACATTATTGTAGAGTCGTAAACAATATCTAAACCTTAGGTTAAATTGCTATATGTGGAAAAAAAAAGTTATTAAATTTTCTTAATATTTTCCTATTTATTTCTCTATCGCTGCTTGCTTATTACATAGTAATTCAATTTGTATACAACATTTTGGAGTCCAAGATTCGAGGCTCGACTAACCATTTGATGCGAATTGAAGATAACAATCTTTAATGTGTAATAACTTCCATGTCATTTTTATTGACATTTTTTTTTTACAAAGCATTTGAGTGTTAACGGCATATTCTGGTAAAAGTGTTGGTTATCGCTCTCACTATTCCCTGTCGGATAAGATAAATACCAGATAAACTTTCCGTAAAGCTAATCGGATTTCAGCCCTCCAGTAAATTTATCCGAACGTGAAAGAATAAAGCATCGCTGCTAAGCACAAAAATGTGCTGTTAGGCATTGCACGTGCTGTAAAGCGCATTGGCTATCTGAAATCAGTTGCTATTTTGCCGAGCCGGAAAAGATTTGACAGGAAGTCTGGGTCCCTGCCAATGAAAACGCTCGCATTGACACGGCAGAAACCCAAGTTAATTCCGCTGGGACTTTATCTGTCTTAAACATTTTAACAGTGATTTTCCATTATTAAGCTTATAGATTAATTTAGATTATTAGAGAGGGAAAGATATATAATAATACGATGCAATAGTTTTGTTTTTGTTCTTCGTACGTCAAAACATTCCCTTTAAGTGGCGTCAGTGTAGTCAAGCTACAAATTTAATTTATTTTGAGAATCTTTTAATAGGAGAGGAAATTGTTCTTCTACTAATGCTTCTGTGAACTTGAACCTCAATCAGGCCTGAAAATGACTTCGTTCAAGTGTAGCCATAAAAGCAATTTATATTCTGAGGCTTTATGTACATGCCTACATAAGTGTACATATACTATAAACCAATGCGATTATTAAAGGCTGTAAGTTGTTGATTTATTTATTTATTTTTTATTCCCGGTACCCATAGAGCACACTGGTTTTATAACTTAGTGCCATCCGAGAATGCATGTAACAGGTAGAAAGAGGCATCAGTATCACCAGCCGAGTCGACTTAGCCATGTCCGCTTGTCCGTCCTTGTGAACTAACCGATCTCAGAGACTAAGAGCAAGATCTACCAAGAGCTTTCAAGTTTGCTTCTAAATTTTGACACGCCCACTTCCGCACTCGAAGCCCAGAAAAACGTATAACTAAGTTATAGTCGTGATTTTCGGTTTAAAGTAATTAAATACAATTTGTGCGAAATCAGATGATAAACATAGGAGTTTAAAAAAAATGATTTTAAATTTGCTAAACTTCTGCAACATCTACATTTGTATTGACAGCTCTAATGGGTGTTGCTCAACTTGTTCCTAGCAACATTTGTCTTTTTTCGGTGTTGCACAAAAAGGTTTTAGCAGCATTTGTTTTTATTTGTCAACATTTGTAAAGCTTTTCATAAATTTGAGCATAGTTAGATAAAGTGAATTAGCCATGTCCATGTGCCTCTTAATTTCATCCACAATGCTTTGTATATCCGGTCTCTCACAGTTAATAACACTCGACTCTAGCTTTCCTACTTGTTTTTAGTTTTTTAATTTTTAATAACTTATTATTTATACCATCTATTAATTTTTTTATTTTTTTTAAGCTATTAGGATCATTTTTGAAATTTTTTGCTCACTTGCAGACATTCTTTATGAAAACATAACTCGCTAAGTCAACACTTGAAGTCTTGACAAGTTGACAAGTGATTTGAATGGCATAAACATTTATGTAAGTATGCACCGAGAGATATATATATAGATATAAGTCAAGTAGTTTGTTGAAATCCAGTTACATTTGAAGAGACTTGACTATACTAAGAGCTTGTTGTGACTCCGGAGACCACAAATACATCTCGTATTTTCCATACCCCATCTTAAGATTCGTGAGCATTGAAGGTTCTAACTGGCTTGCCATTAAAAATCCCCATCATGCTCGTGGCGATCAGAGTCCTCGAAGTGCTTCCTTGATTATCTTCTATGTGATTTAGTGACTTAAGGAGCAAGTGGTGCTTTCTTCTGGAGACGTAGCTTTCGGATAAGCTGCGACCTGCAGGAAACTCGAAGGGGAACCAGTGCAGGGCAGTCTTGGCGGGCGCATTCAGAAGCCAATCAGGAGTCTCGCTAATGCCGTCGCCGCCGCCGCCGCCTTGGACAGTGTTAATGCTGGAATCAGCGCTGTGTATATATAGATCGCACGGCTTGATTGCCCAGAATTGAATTCAACATTTGCCCGGCGAGCTGAGCGCTACACCGACTCTGCTCAATTACCCGACCGATCCAATCCAATCCTCCTCGGCCGAGTTGAACGTGCCCGGCTGACATTACTACACACATCCGATACTATATATCACACTCACAGATACTATATATCACACTCACAGATACTATATATCACACTCACTGATACTATATCTCACACACTATATAGATGGATATGGAGAATCGGAGCGTTGCTCGCCGCGGCCGTACACTTCCAATAGTTCATTGTTTGTGGCTGCGCATGTGTATACTTTTGCGGCCCACTGTCCCTTACCGCTGGCCTCTGTTTGTGTGCACTTTTCTCTGTTTGAAATAAATTGTAAATGATTTTTATTAAAATTTCCGCTTAAATTTCTCAGCCGTGATATCTGTGTCCCTGTCCCTCTCGTGCTGCTCGCTACTTGGCGCTGTCTATCTCTCAAACTTTTCTAGGTTTGCCATTTGTGATTTAGAAATTCGTTTGGGAAAATTATTAACTCGCCTTTATACAAATTATTTTTATGGCGCATAGTTGCCAGGGAATTTCACGGGAATTTGCCTATGACACACGAGACGAAAATGTGCGGAATGATCTCGCAATTAAGTAATGTTAGAGGCATGGCTCAGCACTATTTCTTCTGATTCAGAAATTGTCTTGTGCCGAGTAATGTGACAAACACTCGGGAAATCATGCTATTTCTTATTTCAGAATCATTGAAATCCATTTCAATATAACTAAAGTATAACTTTTCAAAACTGTTGCCTGGAATTTTCTTCTTTCAGAAACAATGAATAACAATGTAGTAAAACTAAAGTATAACTCTTCGAAAGAGTTGTCCTAAAATGTGGAATAAATTAACAATCACTCGGCAAAAGCATGCTATTTCTTATTTCAGAATCATTGAAATACACTTTGGTAAAACTACAGTACAAGTCTTCAAAAGTGTTGTCCTAAAATTTGGAGTTAATTGACACACACGCGGAAAAATCATGCTATTTCTTATTTCAGAATCATTGAAATACACCCTAGGAAAACTACAGTACAAGTCTTGTAAAGTATTGAACTAAAATCTGGAATAAATTGACATACACTCGGGAAATCATGCTATTTCTGATTTCTGAAACATATGAATCCCTTTCAGTATAACTAAAGTATAACTTTATATAACTGTTACCTAGAATTTTCATCTTTCAGAAACATTCATATACATTTTAGTAAAACTCTTCGAAAGAGTTGTCCTAAAATGTGGAATGTAGAATTTCAGAATCATTGAAATACACTTTAGTAAAACTATAGTACAAGTCTTCAAAAGTGTTGACCTAAAATATGGAGTTAATTAACAAACACTCGGGAAAATAATACTATTTCTTATTTCTAAAACATTAAGATCCATTTCAGTATAACTAAAGTATAACTCTCAATAAATATTGCCTAGAATTTTCATCATTCAGAAACATTGAAATACATTTTAGTAAAACTAAGGAATAACTCTTCGAAAGAGTTGTACTAAAATGTGGAATAAAGTAACAACCACTCAGGAAAATCATGATATTTCTAATTTCAGAATCATTAAAATACTTTTCTTATTTCTGAAACATTAAAATATATTTCAGTATAACGAAGGTATAACTTTTCATAAGTGTTGTCCTAGAATGTGGACTTCATTTTCTTATTTCTAAAACATTGAAATGCATTTTATTTAAACTAAAATTTAAAGTAAAACTGAATGATCTAGAGTTAAACACATTGCCCCTTCAAGCGCGATTTTTTCTAAACTTAATTTTTAAGTCGGTGTCCGCACTAGCTAAAGATTTATGTACCGATCTGTTAGGATTTTTACACACTCATTAATATGCATATATTGTATTCTCAGCCAGCGAATCCACTTTATTTATTTGTTGCTCATAATCGCTTGTAAAAAAAACTTATTTATTACCTTAACTGACTGTTAAAAAACTCAAAGATAATTAATAAACGAGCTTAGTTGGCTGGGCATTATACTTCTAAAGAACTATTTTTTGTCTGGTTTCATATGTTTTATGCTTTTCAGTCCTGGACGCCATAAAAATGGGTATAATTCAAGACATTGTCTAGTAGCTGCAACTCCGCTGTTTCTCAATCTTTAAATGTCTCTGAGCAATATAATAATGCAAAAAATGGTTTAAATAGCTGGTATTTGTCTGTTATACCATAACATCCCCTTAATCCTAGTCCCAGACAAACTCCAGTTGCATTCCCTTCAATTATGAAGTCTTTAATATGAAATTTTTGAACCACGAATGATCTCATTATTTGAACTATAGACTTTCTCGCTGAATCAAGGCCGAGTATACAAATAATTCCTTTATGTACATTTTCTGGGCTATGGGAACAAGCCAATAAACTTGAGATTAATATTTTTTACAGCTTTATTTTAATTTTTTCCTTTTATAATACATTTTAAGATTACCATGCCTATTTAATTATTTGAGAAAAAACAAATTTACGATGCCCTGCAAAGGTGTAACGAATAGTACTATTGTTATGGTATAAGGTGTAATAAAGAAATTTACATACAATTCATCTTAAACCAAGGAATTATGAAAAAGAACTAATAATATATATAATAATATGTAATAAAAAAAAAAAATATAATATACTAAAGATACTGTAGTATTTGTAGGATCAAATTAATTTAAATGTGTAAAAAAGTGATATATACTTTGACATGGTTTATGAAACCTAAAAAATGGGTAATGGCCGGGGCTATTGGTTGCTCGGGTAGCTTTAAGATGCATACCTAACTTACAAACGTATTTTCTTTTGTATAGATGACTTTTTTATATGTAATACTTTGCATCATTTATGTTATTATTCTTAGACAGCAGCAACAGCCGAGGCGATCTAGCCTTGTCCGCCTTTATTAACTTTTACATGTTAGATATAAGAAGAGGTAGTGAGATTTGATAAGAAACTTCAGAGCCCGTTAATCAAAGCTCTGCTTAATAATTTTGGATGAGGAAACCCTTAGTTACTAAATAATAGTTTAAATTAAACGAGGCCCTAATTTAACGGCCAATTTGTTTTGGGTTTTCCCATACTCAATGCACCTATAACACCTCCAAGATGGTGGTCACGTGCAGTGCGCTTCCAGCGAAACACCTTTCCGATGGTTTTAGGGCCGCGTATGGGCCACTTAAGCCCTCCCGAAATTCACCTGAAGAGCGATGGTAATTCCCATAAAATCTTTCGCGCAGGCGCAGAAGAAAGCGGCTATTAATGAGCGAAAATGCGACCTTCAGACTGCAGCAACAACGCGGGCCCACCTGAAGATGGAAGATGGAAACAGGTATACAAAGGAAAGGAGAGCCGCGGATTTTTCCCGAAATTCGTGCGAACCGCTGCAAACCGGTGCACTCACCTGGCAGAAGAGAGTGGAAAGAGCGAGACCGAGAGCGAGAGCGGGCGCAACAGGTGAGCCGAGCAGCGAGTGAGCGCCGCGAGAGCGCTGAGCTCGACGTAAGGCCTCATTCCATTCCGCTACGTGGTGCGCGGCGGTCGTGTGCGCACAGCTTTCTTCGCTCCTCCTTTCTCCCTGCGACGGCGACGGCGACGGCGAGAACCCCAATCAAAGTCAATTTGCCGCGAACAAAAGAACGCTAACGGTCACTGAATCCGGAGCTGCGCAGCCTCCGCTCAAGCCGTAACGTAAGGCGCGATCCGTGAGCCGCCGAGACGCTGAGACGCTGCTCTTGCCCGCTGGGCAGACCCGAGGTTGCTCAGTCCGCGATTTGGTCTCAGAGCCACCGGTTGCCGTGTCGCTGCGTCCGCTTGTTAGTATTACTTCCCCACCTGGGTATATTCGCTTCGAGCCGTGCCCGCCGTCAGGTGAAGTGATCCAAATAATGACGGTGGCCGAAACCAGTGCTAAGAGTGTGCAGTTTTTTAAGTATTAATGAGAGAAAACCTGTGAAGAGCCGAGTGCATTTTGGCCCAGCGAGACTTCTGCAAAATTACCTCGCACAAATTAATAAACCTCACCTCACATCTTGGATAAGCAGCTAAGCGCAGTAGCAACTACACTCCCAAGGTAAGTTCAGTATGCGCATCGAGCATCCTGGTGCCAGAAAAAACCCAGCTTGTGTCGCAGTTTCTACCCCTGGGGTGGGTGCTTAGGGGTTGAAATTGAATAAACGCCGGGGACAATTGCGTTTCGGAATGCTGGATGGAAAGTGCGTTGTTGGGAATGACTTGACTGGAGGAAATAAACGCAAATAATAATAGGGTTGTGATGGAGGCAAGTTGCCTTTCCTAGAAAGTCGGAGAACTAATCTAACTATGTGTCTAATCGTCGGTTTAGTTCCAGCAATAGTTTCCCTAGAAAAGGCATCGAATATTTTCAGCACTTTAGGTGACTGGGGACCCTGATTTATGCGCATACTTACTGACACCAGAGCTGAATGATATTTTGAAAGATCATCTGAGCGCTGTTCGAACTTAAAGGGAAGTGCTTTTATTTTTCTCATGCGATTTACTGCTTTTCATTGACGCTGATGATCTTACAACTGATTCTCAAATTATGAGCCACAATGGCAGAAGAAGTAAAGTGGGCTCGGTAATTCATCGCATTAGGCAGACTTCCGAAGCAAACAGAAGAAAGATTTCATGGACAATTTGAGTTCGAGTTAATCAAGCTTATGAGAACTACTGGTGCTGATCCGAGTGCCCAAAATGTATGTGAACTGGTTTGCCTCTATTTGCATCAGCAAATACACAACTAATTGGCGTTTTTTCCAAACAGCGAATGCAATTGCCACAATAATCTGCCAATCCGCCGGTGCCAAGTCCAACTCTCTTGGCTCATATGCAAACGGCGGTCGTCGGGAAAGAAACTCAAATCTTTGACAGCCAAATTAATGCAGCTCGAATTGAGAGCGGCTACAATTACAGCTCCAAATTAAAGCAGCCAACACCTGAGCGCCGGAAAGTGGGACACGTATCAGGCATCCCCCGAACGAAGTTCAGGTGAAAATGGCCAGGGAAAAATTCAATGGCAATCACTGGCCAACGGATTCCCTCACTGGTGTCTCCGTTTTCGGCCCCAACACGAAAGCAAGAGTGATTACATAAACTGAACTCCGGTGATCCGGTTTGGCAGATCGGACCTGACACTGGACCGTGGACATAACCGAGGGAGTTGCTCGGCCCAGTTAATGAAAGTTCAAGTGAAATTCGCGGCGAAAAGGAAACCGGTTGATGGGCCCATCTGGCATTCGATTTTCATATTTTCGTCTTGGCTTGGGTCCCATTGAGCCCAAGGTTAGAGCCGAGTCATACGACGTGCATTGCTTTCAGATAATTTCAGATTAGTTTTGTAATGTCCTTTAAAGTAATTATTTCCTTATTTCCTGTCCTTCCTTTTTAGTTAGATAATTGTGATTATAGGCTCCATATATCTGGAATGTTCTTTATTCTTCCGCGATAATACAAAAAGTGCTCTCGGAAAAGTACAGATCGCTGATCTCGATGCCTCTTTTTATCGACTTAATATCGATATATCTTAAACTTACTTTTATAATAGACTAATCACACTACAGTTTCCTTAAATAAGACTCATTCTTTTTGTTAATGTTGTAGTGCCTACAATATCCCCACAGCTTCGTATACACTTTCTGGTTTGAAATGGCTTTAAAAAAGTATAGTTAACGGATATCTTCAAACGTTGTTAACTGAGTTATTTAGGAATTTTAGGATAAATTATTGGTTTTAGTGGCTAATATTTAAGGAATTTTAGTATAAACTATATGTTTTACTGGCTAATATTTTAGTTCAAAACTATTGCATGTGTGTAACTATTTTCTGCCCCACCGAGGGGTGAACCCTGATGCCCAGGCCCAAAGCCGCTAGTTCTACTTGAAACCATAATCTTTCCTAATATTTATCGGTTTCCAGATCCTAACATAAAACATTATTTCACTTGACTTAGGAAAACCGAACACGACCCTACAATAGAAATCCTTCATAGCTATGTCTGCCATAATTAGAGACGGACCTATCGATTTCCTAGAAGTATATATATTAAGGTATAATATAATTCCAGGGGGATTGTAACCTTAAATGAATCTATTATCATCACAAGCACAAGGAATTAAATATATGCATAATAAGGAATTAAATATAATAAGGAATTAAATATATGCACTGCATATAAAGCAGTGTGTTGGCCGTGATTTTTTTAACTTGTTTTCGGGAAATTTAAAATTGATTTATTTTCCATTCTTTGGTGGACGAAGACAAAAAACAGAGGAGCTATATATGTACATATGAATGTAAGATAAATATATTTTAAGTAAAAGTGGGGCTAAAAAAGAAAGCAAGGAAAATAACGAAAGCGATAGTTGATCCCGTGTATATTTGGCTCCGGAGTTCAACCCACATTCCTTGGCCTTTGCCTCGATATAAGGCACAAAGAAATCCGGCTAAGGAAATTCTGTCGAGTAAGCCAACAACGTAGGCAAGGTGTTCTTGACTTCAAGGATATATTTTCACATATATAAGTCTAGATTTCAAGGTTTGAGGTTTGAGTCCCACCCCGAATGTATCAAATTGGTTAGTCGCAGAGACATGAATAATACCGGATGGATGAGCACTTTCGGTTATATTTTCTCACTGTGTAGTTGAGTGGGCACTGCGTACAGTTGAACCCTGCAGCCTCCGTGCATAGGTGGCCTCAGGTAGGACTGGACCAGGTGTACAGATAAGATTTCACCCCCACCTTGACCATTTTCGATTGAGCAGCAGGTAGCCTGTTGCCGCTTTGAACTGGTTTCCCTGCGGGGATTTTCCTTTTCCCTGGGAAAATTGCTCAGTGCACACAAGCTCCGCGGGATAGCAGTCGCACACGACTGTATATATATTGTTATGGCTCCATTAGTTGTTCACAGTTTTCAATTAGCAACTCCTCAAGCAGCTCATAATTTGCTAAAATTTAAGCCACACTATAATTGAATGTTTGCACAAATGATTAACGGCCAGCGAGTGTTGTGGAAATCTGAGATCGGCACTAAAGCACTTTATATTTTGGCAAAAGTAATTACGTTTAAAAATTCAACGAGGTTGAGGACCTTGGCGAGGAAAGTCCTGTCCTCCTCTCCCAGAAGCTCTCAGTCCAGACATGCCTTCACGATCGGCTAAGCATGCACGTGCCTACCTATATATATATATATGTATAGATATATGTATAGATATATGTGTGCATACGTATTGTACACATGATATGTGATCAGCCTTGCACTTTCTTTTTCTTTCTCCGCTCTCTTGCTTCGTTTCTTCGCCGCCATTTCTTCTCGGAGAGTTGGTATTAGACTTTTTGTCGCTTGGCTTTTTAGAGTCTCAGAGTTTTACCGTCGACTGTGTCAATTGGTTGATTTATTAACTCTCCACTGATGGTTGGAAAAACTCTGCCGCCATTAACTAATATCCGAGGAAAGTGAATCCGAGCCAGCAAAAGTGATTGAGAAAGTGTAAGTTATGATTTGGCTCCATTAGTTCTAGCAAAAGCGCCGATTAGCGAGGCTACAGATATTACTTAAAGGTATTTAAAGTGGGACTATAATAGAGTTTCAAAGAGAAGCATATAATTATAATTACTACAGATCTCTGCGACCACCGGAAGAGAATAATTACCAGCTCATATCTCAGCTATATCTTGAGACACTTACCCCTAATTTCCTCTCAATCACTTTTTGGGCTGCATTTAATGAATGAAATCAGATTAAGGCACTGTGGGGCTCTGCTCCACTGACCCACAGATCTGCGACCGAACAAAGCGCCGATAAATCCGAATCCGAAATCAAATCGTTTTCCTTAGCAGCTCGCCAGGTAAATGGTTAATTAATGCAAAGCAAACAAACCAAAAGTTGAATTCAAATTGAAAGCGGCCACCTCGTCTCCAGCCTGGTGTGTGTTTAAGCCACGAGTGTGTGTGCGAGTGTGACCCAGTTCCGGGCTGAATCAGTCCCATACCGTACCGTCCCGTCCAGCTGAGCCAATCCATTCGGTTATTCAGTGTCTCAAGAGGCGCGGGAAAAGTAGAAAGTGAATTTCTTCGTGGCTTCTACCTCGAGGCAGAACCTGCCTGTCCTACGCCTTCGCCGCGATCCGCTACCAATCCCCTCTGGCCATCCATAGTATTCCCCAATCTAAGCTTAATTAATGACAGCTAAGGCATTCCAATAAACACATCTAAGTCTTAATTAATTAATCACTAGTTTCCCTTAAAAACCCAAAGGTTCTAAATACCCTCTAGCTTTTCATAACATTTTATCTCTCTTTTTATATGTAGATACTAGTTTTGTTTAACTGAAGTATTTTATGTATCTTTAATAACTTACCCCGCTTGTAATTTGATTATTTTAACCAAGACACTGTCTTGTATTTAAGCTGAAATACTTAGAAATATTTATTTAATTTGAGGGGACATATTGGATTATTTGTTTGATGTTCAACTCATTGATGTATCTAAAAATCTCACAGTTTCTGCCCATGGAAGGGGCAGCGTGGTTACATTTGCATTTTCTCTATTTTTATATGCTAACAATAGATTAGTTTAACTAAAGTATTTTATATATTTTTAAAAACTTATCCCTGTTGTTTTCGGATTTTTTTAAACCAAGACACCGTCTAGTGGTTAAGCTTAAATAAATAGGTATATTTATTCGCTTATAGGGAACATATTCGATTATTTGATTGATTTTAAGATCATCGATATTTATAAAAACCCAAAATTTCTGCCACTGAAGGGCCAACGTGGTTACCCAACCCCAGGCTATACATTTTCTCTATTTTTATATGCTAATAATATATTAGTTTAACTAAAGTATTTTATATATTTTTATCATATTGTTATCTGATTTTTTTTTAACCAAGACACCGTATAGTGGTACATTTATTCGATTATAGGGAACATATTCGATTATTGGTTTGATTTTTAGGTCATCGATATTTCTGAACAACTCAAAATTTGTGCCCCCAGAAGGGCCAACGTGGTTACGCAAACCATGGCTTTACATTTTCTCCATTTTAATATGCTAATAGATTCGTTTAATTTTATATTCGTTTATTTTATACAGTTTTATTCTATTGTTATCTTACTTTCTTTAAACCAAGACACCGTCTAGTGGTTAGGCTTGAATACTATGTATTTACATTGTACATTTATTTGCTTATAGGGAACATATTCGATTATTTGCTTGATTTTTAGATCATTAATATTTCTGAACAACTCAAAATTTGTGCCCACTAAAGGGCCAGCGTGGTTACGTGACTTTGCAGCACAATTTATATTTCAGTTTAGTTCACATTTCGCTTCTAATTCAAGACCTAGGCAAAACTCAGCTGTTTCCTATGAGAAAGCAGTTGTGACCTACTGGGGAGCTTCCCCTTCAGAGATTCAGAAGTCGTAATTCTCATTTCAATTTCGTCTAAAAATGCAGCCTAGTAACAGGCCCCACAATGCAGCGGAGCTCGCCCAACTTTACAGCAATTGTAGCCTCGATAGGGCCAGCTCTCTACTCTGCACCCTCAGCCGAAAAACGGCCATATATAATTAGCATAAGGTGCTCAATGTTAATTTGTTAGCCTCGAGGTAAACTAATTAAAATTCATTGCAAACAATTGTGAGGCAACCGATTTCGATTGTAAGAGACCTTTTCCAGTTGGCCAACTGTTGCCAAAATAAAAATCATATAAAAACACACAGATATGTGTGTCTGAATTTATTGGTAAAAACTGAGCCGGCTTAAGCCCACTTGACAACAACAACAACAACAACAAGTCTCAGGTGATATGTCACGCCCCCGCGCTAAGGTCATCAGTCGCAGGCGTTCTACTTCAATGACTCGACCCAAATAAAAATAATTTGACAATCAGACTGATAGTAGCTCGCTACGAGAAACGGATTCGAAAACATGCGATCCGAATTCCCCGATGCCAAATATATTTAAATATTAATTAATATTAATTTTGTAATTTCTCGGCATTTATGCTTTGTGCCACCGCAACGCACAAAAGTGAAAGTTGTTGACGCGGTCAGAAAGAAAAACTCGCCAAAACTTTGCAATCGTTTCGCTCGCCTCGCAATCAATTTTGCGCTGCTCGTTTTTCACCTCCTTCGGTTTCTGCTTCTTCTGCCCGTAAATATGCATTATATAAATTGTTTAAGCCAGGCAGCGGCGGGCTCAGCCAATGTTTAAACGGGGCTGGACCAAACCGGGAGTTATGCAAGCCCGGCCCCACAGGCAGTGATTAAGGCGGCGATGGAAATGTGTCAGTGAACTGGCGACAGCTCTGAGCGAGTGAAGAGATCCCGTCTTTAATGGGTCCAGGAGTTCTACTTTTACCCATTGAATCGCCTGGGGTCTTGACTGCTTTCAGAAAGCCATCCATTTTGGGAATAGACCAGAGAGGCAGTCAGAAGCCCAAACAATAAAACCTCAAATTGCTTGACACAGAAAGTAAAAACAACAAAACAAAAGACTGAAGCGACAAACTCATTTTGGTCAACAACTTTCTCGCGCCAAATGTAAAAGCTTTTGAAGCGCGTTCCAATCGCCGACTAAACATTCGCAATTTGTGCGGCTTTAATACAAAATAATATGTATACAACAAATTGGGTTGGCCCTTGGAAAGAATCCGCCATGAATCCGCTCGACTTGACCTACAAATTATGCAAAAATCTCAGCCACAAAAACTCCTCTTTTGGATGGCCAGGCTGACAGGTTTCAGGGAGCGCGCGGAGTGCCCGTCACAAATCGGGTTTCTTGGCACGCATTTGGCGCTGGTTCAAGGCACCACGCCAAGTCAGAGTCTGAGTCAGGTGCCCATCGAAAAATAGATGTGGCTTCGCCTCTAGTTTCATAACGTGTGCCACCGAAAATCGCTTTAGTCATAGTCACAATTCGGGCAGAGACATGATATTGCATTTGCCATGGATGTATTTCTTACCTGTTTTAATATCATTCACTCAAGCCCTCAACTGACGTCAAAAATTAAACAAAAAAAAAGGGGGGACCGTGTGGTTATGAAAACTGAACCCAGTTGATGATGCGTCGCATTCGGAGGACCCAGGTGCCATCGAACTTGCGACACGAATTTATAAAGTTCATTAATGGATTTCCAGCGGAAGCTGTTTGTTATGAGAGCTTGCCCATGTTGTACAATATTTTTATTTTTAACTTTTGCATAACTCCCTATTGAGGGGGGAATTAATGGGTGCTGCTGGGGAAAAAGAGACAAGATATTGGTAAGGCTAGCCCAGGCCAGGTTCTCGCTCCCATGAAGTCCAATTAACACGTCCAGAAACCGTTTTTCCGAGTACATGAACCCAAGTATTGACACACTGACACCTCCCGAGTGGAGGAAAACCTACGCTGTGGCCTGAAGAGGGGCACCACGTTGCTTATTAAATCACTTTGACTTAATGAACCGTTATGTGAGCGGCTGGCCAGCCGCCCGAAGTCGGCGTTGGAGTCAGAGTTGGCGCTGAAGCCAGAGCTATAACCTTGAGGCAGCGCCGTGACTCAATTTGGCTGGCTAAGTGCTCGGCTTAAGCTCGGGCGAAGTGCTCGGCTTAGCCATGTTGTAATGCCAGTGTTTACTGTATGAAAAGCAAAACAAGACTGTTACATTTAGGTAAAAGTGCAGCGTCAGTTGTCGTTGAACCCATTACAGAAAATACAGAAACTACAGAAAATACTGAACAAAAAATGGAAAGTAAACTTGGATAAAATAACGTGTTTTGGCCGCTCCACAAATCGGCATCGGCCTGCACAGCGCCAAGTACCCAAAGTCCGAGAGCGGTGATCAGTGAAGCAATTGCGAGCATTTTTTGAATGGAGACGACACCTTCACCTGCACCTGCAGCTTTTGTTGTCATTTGTCTAAATTGTTTTCCTTATGTTTTGGGCCATTCATTGCCTTTAGAACCGAGCCAGTGCCAATGTTAATGTTCTATTCATGTTCAGCACAATATTCCTTTGTGCCCAGCACATTCATAATGCCTGTGAGCCCAAATTGGCTCTGTGTCTGGCATGATAAATGGCCCAAACGAATTGCGCAGCTTGTACGGGACATACAAAAAAAAAATATTTTTCATAATATTCGATGCTTAGTGCCAACTTTGATGAAACGTGAAAAAAAGTTCCGTTTAAAAATACATTTAAATGTTCTTGAATGTCTAATAAATCATAAAAGTTACAAACGCCTTTATTTAAATTGTTATAATTTGCCAAAAAAAATTCCAATTTTACTTAGAAATCTCTTTAAGTGTTTTTTCATATACACTCAAACATGCAAAAAATACTATCTATACATATTAATATTAAGTACCTTGAAAATTGTAATTATAATGCAAAAAAGGTAATCCGCCCCCGGGTGGACTCGAACCACCAACCTTTCGGTTAACAGCCGAACGCGCTAACCGATTGCGCCACGGAGGCAGTTGACGCTCCTCTGGCGGATGCTCTACTTCAGCTTGGCAGTACTGCGCCGCCACTGTTGTTGGAAATTAAGCAGTTAAGCAGTTCTTATTAGAATTTAGTTTATTCTTATCAGACCGGGCCCTTTCTTGCGCGTGCTGTGAAGTTTGGTACTTTTTTCGCTGCTTGCATGGCCTCCGTGGCGCAATCGGTTAGCGCGTTCGGCTGTTAACCGAAAGGTTGGTGGTTCGAGTCCACCCGGGGGCGGCTCGAATATTTTGCACCCAAACTGTTTTTATTTTATTGATTTTTTGTGTACTTTTTCTATGAAAATAGCATAAAGTGTTATGGCAACGTACTTGACTCCCATAAGCATTTTAATGAACATTATTAGGAGTTTCCTTGTTAATGTTGTTCACGAATGTATTTTTTTTTTATTTTTGTTCAACGCTTCGTCGTTGAGAAGGGAGTGAGGGGATGAGGCGAGCAAGGGCATTGCTGAGATTCGTTTAGGCAAACAGCAGCAAAGTGAGGCAACCAAAAACAATGCGTGTCTAAAGTTTAAGTTGAAGGTGTAGATGAACAAAGCCAAACAGACACGGCAACGAGCACTCGGCTACACATGTCTGCCCGGAGATACATTTAGCCGTATTAATACATATAATAACGACTTCCATCACGCCTTTTCACCTTCACCAGGCAAACCGCACTAGAGGGGCTTAATGTGGTATTAGATAATGGGTCCTTATTGCTTTGTTAAGTCGAATTTTGTTAATCATGTTATTTCTCATCATATTATTCTACAGATGACCTGCGGCATATCGTGTGTCGACAAGACACTGAACAAGTCCTTTTACCACCTGGGCGTTTGCATAGCCAAGCACCCGGGGTACTTCATCATCATTCCGGTGCTGCTGACGATGCTCTGCATGACGGGGTGAGTAAGCCCTGCGAGGCTTATATGATCTGAGTTTAAACCCTATTTTTACAGCTACCAGCAGTTGAAGTACCAAATCGATCCCGAGTATCTGTTCTCGCCGATAGCGGGGGAGGGCAAGACCGAGCGCGCCATCGTGGAGCAATACTTCAAAGTGAATTATACGCATCGCTTCAATGTCGGACGCATTACGAGGCCCGGTAAGTGTCGGCAAATATTGCACTGCAAACATTGGGCCAGTGAAATTGGCCGGGGCTCACGTGGCCCAATTAAACGTTGCCACACATTTTGCACCTTGACGGAGGGGCTACCTGGGAGAGGCTTACCTCCATCCCAACTGCTTTCCCTCGCCGCCGCCCTGCTCTGACTCTCGGGCCGAGTGTGCAATAAATAATTTCAGCACACGGCTGGGATGGAGACACAATATCTAAGCATTTATTGGGGTCTTGAACTCGGCTCTGTTTTACAGGCTATTAACTTCGCTAAATGGTTTACTAGGCAGAGCCGCCACAACCACCGCCACCATCGCCAAACTACAATAATAGTAACAGCAGAAACATTAATAATAATAGCAGCTACAACAATGGCTTTAGCTAACTTAAGCAAAGTACCGCATAATTGCCAAATGACATTGTGCCATCAAAACTTGGGCAGATGCCGAAATGCGAGTAGCAAAATCCTTACCCATGAAAATAACACAAAAGTTAATTATACGGGCAATCACTCTCCATATTATGTTTGTGAATACAATCTCAGAAGTCAGGTCTATCAAAGTTTCAACGAGAATATAAGAATCTTTTAGCAATTATTGATCAAGTACTATAGGGTAATGTGCATTTCTGTTAGCTTTTCTCAATGCAACATTATTTAAATGTGAATTTACGCATTTATGTTGCAATTCCGAAGTTCCAATATCAAAGAGATTTAGATTAATAGACGACGATGGCACGGTCAGTTTGCAAGAGACTACCAACCGGATAAGACAAATTTAAGGGAAACTAAGTATTCAAAAACGGCAGAATAAAAGATAATCTGACGAGAAAATACGTCTAGAGAACGTTCACAAATGTATAGTTACTAGTGCATAGTTCAATAAATACTTAAGTTCCAAGGATCAAGTAGCATTTACTTAGATAGATTTGTAATAAGAATCAATATTAAAAAAAAAAAAACTCTCCCTCCACAGAACTTCCCAAAGCTACTGCCAAATTTTAAAATTTTTTATATTATTATATGATTTATATACGACAGAAATCTCACTCTCTTCAGTCAAAAGATCTTCTATAGAGACAATCCTTATACAATAACGCCCTGGTAAAAACGATACAACATTTTGTATCTTCTGTAAAAGTCTCTTTTATTCTAGTTCAGAGCAGACTGAAAAATAAACAAACTTTTTACAAATGTGTATCTTTTGTAATACCGAGCGGAGCGGTCTCAACCGTTTTGTCTCAGACATTAAGTGCAGTAGGGCCCTTCATAATTTGGCCGGGCTTAAATGCTTGGTGCAAAATATGAAGCAATCGCCGGACCTTGCTTAGTGGGCTGATGGGAGAAACGTGTGGAATGGCCGAAACTAACTGCGAAACCATTAAGATTTTATTTGTGAGCAGTGCGAATGGCGGCTGCGTGTTGTTCGAAGCCATTTCGCTCCAAAAGGCCGCTTGTGAAATGATCAGTGCCATTCCCCCAGCCTGCACTCGATGTGCACTCAGCAGTTCTTGGATCGAGACGCATGCAGATCAGCGCAGCAGGCTGTGACGGACTCTGGGAGCCACGCATGTACATACATATACATCAGACATCAGTACATCAGACGGAATATCCGTGCCTCGATTTCGCTCATCATTGAACTTTGTTTTGACGGCGATGCGAAGAGCCAGCGACTGTGCGGCGGCCATGAGCGAGCCGAGCTAGATGTAGATACATAGATACATGCGATCGCTGCTGGGTATTTCTAGACCGCATTTAGGCGGTTACGACCAGTTAGCTACGAGGCTCGGTGCTCCGCTCCGGTTGCACTTTGGCCAAATGTGCCACAAGACGGCTAAAAGCAAGCCAGCGGCTTGCAAGCTGCAACTTTCCCCAGTCTGTTGGAAATTTGTTTATGGAGCGCATCAAAAGAAATGCCAAAAAATAATTAATTTAGCTGCTTTGTTAGCCCGCTCACATGTTATATAAAACCAATGCCCGATTACTATTATTTCAACTTGAATAGCACTCTAAAATACATTAGTTTTTGTGGATTGGTGATCCTGTTGCCGGAAGGATAAGACTTCCCCATAGTTTAACTTCCTGTTTAATCGCAAATTAATGGTTATGATTTAAGTGATTATTCGGGCCATGTCTAATTCAGTTCCGAAGGATTTAATGAATTCAAAGACTTCTGGTTATACGTACTGCGAGCAATAAAACCAGCTTTGTTTAAAAAATTCATTGACATATGATTGTAAAACGTGAACGGTTTGTTGATGACAGAAAATATTTAAAAAACATGTCAAGTTCATTCACAACGAAAAGCTATAGCTCAGAGCATCATCGAAACTCTTAATACCCTGGTGGTGAATGAATCAATTAATTTGAGGTATAAAGTTTTAAATAATTTATTTGTCAACTTTTGAATTTCTATTAATATGGCACTCGACCAACTCACTAAAGAAAACATTAAAGGTTGTACACATGGGTGTCCTGAGGCCAACAGGGCCAAGCCAGACTCGATCCGGTTTTTTGGTTTGGTAACGAACCACTAACGAGAGAAACCAATTTCTTAGCATAGCGAATTATTTTTTAAAGAGGATATTCTTCAACTTAAAAGATAATATTGGAAAGCATCTTTAGAATTACTATATTAACCTGAAGGAGTTTCGCAGATAGAACTGATATTTTTATACAGTTTATTAAAAACTTCCTTTTCGAGTTAAGAATTCTGCCTCTAAACTGAACCAAATCATCGAATTCCTCATTGTGAAACCTTCAACAACAACTTCAACAATTTCAACAATTTGTTATGGTTTTATAAATATCAAAAGTCCAGAATTTGATCATAAAACTGTGTTTAATAATATTTACTATTAAGTTAAGAAGCTGAAGTTGTTTCACAGATTGAACTGATATTTTTAATTCCGTTTACTAAAAGCTTACTTTTTGAGTTAGGAATTCGGCCTCTAAACTGAACCAGATTATCGAATCCCTCATTGTGAAACCTTCAACAACTTCAACAATTTGTTATGGTTTCATAAATATCTTACGTCCAGAAATTAACCATAATACAGTGTTTCATAATATTTACTATTAAGTTAACAAGCTTATAAAGATAGTTCGAGATATCTGGCTTGTTTTTCGAATACAGTAGTGTGGATATATAAATTTATTGCAAACAAGTGTCGGCATATACAAATTTCTGATACGAAAAGCCGCACCAAACCTGTGACGCAAGTATATGAAGCTGCATTGGTTATGGCGCATTAAATGCGAATAACGCTGGGGACAATCGGCTAATATTATTTTCGAAGCCAGATAATACAGAAATCGAGCGTGGCTACGATCAAATGGAATTCAATTGAAATTATTGTCACGTCTCGGCGTGTGGGTAACGGCAGCGGCCAGATCAGCCTTCGGACCTAAGTCCCCAAAGTCACTAATTGTTTGCCAACTGAGTGGCTGGCTCTTTGCGCTTAACCATGGCCACCGGAGCTAATCCGACACCTGTCCGCTCTGCTCTTCCAGGTCGATTCGGCCGAGTCATTGTGGTAACGAAAGATGGAGACGACAACATGATCAGGCGCGAGGTGTTCCAGGAGCTGCGCCAGCTGGACGACATCATCCAGAATGCCAGCACCACCTACGACGGGGACACGTACACCTACAAGGACAACTGCGCCCGGTGGGAGAGCGAGTGCTTCGAGAACGACATCCTCAACCTGGATGCGCTGATGGATGATGTGAGTACCAGCCAGGCTGGAAGATCCTTAAATCCCTCGACACTTTGAGGGATAAATCCATTAAAGATTCCGATAATATAACTTTTCCAATTTCAGATTGAGACGGGCCAGCTTAACCTCACGTTCCCTTTCATGTTCAATCCAGTTACCTGGGATGCTCACCTGTTCCCCGTGTTCTTTGGCGGCACCAAACTGACCGAGGACAACCAGGTGATCAGTGTCCCGGCCATACAGCTGGTGTACTTTGTGACAGCGGACACCAAGCGTCAGGATGCCAAGTAAGGGCGACAGTTTACCGAAAATGTGCCAGAGCTAACTTTAGTTTCTAGGGGCGCGGAATGGGAGGAGACCTTCCTGAGGGTCGTTGGCCAAGCAGAGGACTCGGGACAGTTTAAACACATCTCGGTCTCGTACTTCGCCTCTCGCACTCTGGACCACGAGTTGGAGAAGAACACCAAGACAGTTGTGCCCTACTTCAGCTCCACTTTTCTGCTGATGGGCTTGTTCAGGTAAGTGATGGGCATCTCCTTCTAATAAGCGACTGATGGGAAATCATCCTTTGCCGATCTCAGCATTATTACCTGCATGATGGGAGATGCCGTTCGCTCCAAGCCGTTCCTGGGTCTAATGGGCAACGTCTCGGCAATTATGGCCACCCTGGCGGCTTTTGGCCTGGCTATGTACTGCGGCATTGAGTTTATCGGCATCAATTTGGCGGCCCCATTCCTGATGATTGGTGAGTTAAACCCTTATTTGAAGTACAGAATTTGTATTAGTTATGTTAATGTTATACTATTCTATTCTAATAATATCTAGTTTAACTGTTTAATATTGTTCGAGGTTTCACTTAAATTGAATTAAATTTGAGATTACCTTTTGTCTACGGAGTGGCTTTATAATTTGTAGTCCAAGTTAACCACCAGTTAAGCTAGCTGTGAAGACAATTCAGTTTTCTGAGTGTCCCGCACAAAAGCTTTAAAATGTTAAATGATAAGAGACTTAACTTGATCAAATTAGTGTATAGTGCCCATTTCTTTCCATTATCAGGGTTGCATATTGAACAGCATATATAAATCAGTGGTGCCCTAATTAGCAAGTCGGCATCTGCTCGCAAACACACAGTATGCACAACAAACCAGTGCGGAAAAATGTTTATTTTGTTGGTAGTTTAGCTTTTTTTAGCGTATAATAGCAATTATTTTGTCATGCAAATTGTTACCTAATATTATAAAAATGTTAATTACTTTATTATTCTCTAGTGCTTCGTTTTTTTCTTACTCACACAAATGCTATTCTAAAAGGTCAATGTATTGCCCAGGCACCACTGGTTTAAATACATATACAATAGTGTGTGACTAGACTTGGATTATTTAATAGATAACTATAAAGTAGAATTTCGAATTCTTCAAATATGTCAACTTAGACAGATTAAGTAATAGACTGAATAAAAAATACCTGTTTTATGAGATAGGATTTGCATTCTGTTTTATGATACCAAGATCGCCTGCTAAGGTAATTGGCTCTGATGCATAGACTTTTTATCTAAATTCTTAAGAGAAACATTTTTCACAAAGCTCTTTAGACATACCATATTAACTAATTTCTTGCTCTTTCCTAGGCATCGGCATTGACGACACCTTTGTCATGTTGGCCGGGTGGAGGCGCACAAAGGCCAAGATGCCAGTGGCGGAGCGGATGGGCCACATGATGTCCGAGGCGGCCGTCTCCATCACCATCACCTCGGTCACCGACTTCATATCGTTCCTGATCGGCATCATCAGCCCCTTCCGATCGGTGAGGATCTTCTGCACGTACTCGGTGTTCGCCGTCTGCTTCACGTTCCTGTGGCACATCACCTTCTTCGCGGCCTGCATGGCCATCTCTGGCTACAGGGAGCGCCAGAATTTGCATTCCATATTCGGCTGTCGGGTCCAGCCGATGTCGGTGGCCATCAAAGGTGAGTAACCTGATCGATTCGACGCTATTGTTGTTCTGTTCCTCGTGGCGATGTGTCAACGGGGAAACGTACACAATTTGGGTATTTCACATAGACAGTGTTTGAAAAGCATGTTTTTAGGAAGATTTTGAAATGAATCAGAGTCCAGCAGTCAATTTGTTATCATAGTTGCAATCTTGGCGACTTAAACCTCTTTTGTGGTTGTTTATGCTGCAAGGTCTACTTTGGCCAGTTGAAATGTGCTCAGCGCCACAACCGGATCGAGGTAGTCGGAGTTTAGATGGCTTAACACCAGCAGCTGCAACATGAACTTGATCATGAGGCGCAGCAACTAGTCTAGTCACTGTCTTAGCACGGCGAGTGCCGACTGCAATTGAGGTCAATGGGAACTTGTCTCACAATACCTCTTTCTATTCTCGTTCTTTGGGTCCACAGAGAAGCGCAACTTCCTCTACAAGGCGGTGATGGCGGGTGGCATCGACCCCAAGGACCCCGATAATCCCATCGACAACAAGGACCACATGCTCATGGCCTTCTTCAAGGACAACCTGGCGGCGGTGATCAACAACAAGTGGTGCAAGATGATCATTATCCTGGCCTTTGCCAGCTACCTGGCCGGCGCCTGCTATGGCATAACCCAGATTAAGGAGGGCCTCGAGCGACGCAAGCTTTCCCGGGAGGACTCCTACTCGGTGGAGTTCTTCGACCGCGAGGACGACTACTACCGCGAGTTTCCCTACAGGATGCAGGTGAGTTATCGGATGTTCTTTTATATATATATATAAAAAATATATAGGTTATCAATGAGAGTTGAAGGAGTTTGAATCTATACGAACTATACGAGCTGCTAATGCCCAATTTGGTTCTACAAATCGAATAAGATTATTATGAATCTAAACACCTATAAACCTATATCATTTTTACAGCAGTTATCCCATAATTAAATCATATTAGATAAACTTAGATAAACTATACAATTATAAATTGAATAATGATAGAATATTTTAGCTGTGGATCGGGTATCTGATAGTAGAGGCAGTCGATTACTGCGTTCTTATTCATTTTTATTGTATTAAAATGGCCATAAAATTATAAATACTTCCATTAAGATGTTAAAAATATTCCTAAATAGTATGAGTTTCGTTTAGTAAATTAATTCAAGAATATTAACTGAGCAATACACTTGGCTGTATATTTCTATCACCAGTTATGTCCTATATCCTATCCTATCCTAAATCCTATATCATTTTTACAGTAGTTATCCTATAATTAAAACTTATTCTTGTTTTAGATAAAGTAAAATTTTAAAGTGATTAGGGAATAGGAAAGGGATTATTTTAGCAAAGAATCAGGTATCTGATAGTAGAGGTAGTCGATTACTGTATTCTTATATATTTTTATTGTATTAGAATTGTCATAAAATTATAAATACTATCATTAAGGTGGTATAAATATTCCTAGTTAGTAAATTAATTCAAGAATATTCAGAAGAATTCAAGAATGTATATTTCTATCACCAGTTTCATGATTCATACTTGGCGTTTTCCAGGTTATCATTGCCGGGCCGTTGAACTACTCGGATCCCCTGGTGCAGGAGCAGGTGGAGAACCTGACCACCACCCTGGAGCACACCTCGTACGTAACCTCCAGGCGGTACACGGAGTCGTGGCTGCGCTCCTTCCTGTCCTTCCTAGAGCGCAACAATGAGCTGCTCAACGTGACCGTGGACGACGAGCAGACCTTCATAGAGACGGTGAAGGAGCACTGGCTGTTCCCCGGCAACCCCTTCTCGCTGGACGTGCGCTTCAACGACGAGGAGACCCAGATCATTGCCTCGCGGTTCCTCATCCAGGCGGTCAACATCACGGACACCAACCACGAGAAGGAAATGGTGCGGGACCTGCGCAAGATCTGCAAGGACTCGCCCTTGAACGCCTCCATCTTCCATCCCTACTTCGTGTTCTTCGACCAGTTCGAGCTGGTGCGGCCCGTCTCCCTGCAGGCCATGGTAATCGGAGCCGTGATTATGATGATCATCTCCTTCATCTTCATACCCAACATCCTGTGCTCCCTGTGGGTCGCCTTCTCCGTCATCTCCATTGAGCTGGGCGTGGCCGGCTACATGGCCCTGTGGGACGTCAACCTGGACTCCATATCGATGATAAACCTGATAATGTGCATTGGCTTCTCCGTGGACTTCACCGCCCACATCTGCTACACGTACATGTCCTCGAAGAAGCGCAATCCCAAGGCCCGGGTTCGCGAGGCCCTCCACTCCCTGGGCCTGCCGATTATCCAGGGCTCGAGCTCCACTATCCTGGGCATCGTGGCCCTGCTGCTGGCCCAAAGCTACATCTTCCTGGTCTTCTTCAAGATGGTCTTCCTGGTGATCTTCTTCGGGGCCATGCACGGCCTCTTCCTGCTGCCTGTGCTGCTCTCGCTGTTCGGGCCCGGCTCCTGCCTCACCTGGACGGGCAGGGACGATGGCAGCGAGTCCGATGTGGACGACAGCCTGGACGACCGGCAGCTGGAAAAGCCCTTCTCGCAGTCGTACTACATGCAGTACCCAACCATGGGCATCAACGGACCCTACAGCTCCAAGGGCTTCCTGGGCGCACCCTACAAAGCCTACGGCGTGGACGAGAAGGACCTGGGCCTAGGCACCTCCGGCGAGGATTCCTCGGAGAGCAGCTCGAGTCGGTCGCAGCGCCGTCATCAGCAGGCCGCCGCCGCCGAGGAGGAGGTTGTGGTCCGGGAATCGTCGCGCCGTCGTTACGAGGAAGGCTGGCGGCGCTCCTCCTATCAGAATATCTATGGGGCACCGGGCGCCACGCAGTTCCAGGCGCAGCCCGATCTCTATGGCCAGCAGGTGTCGGCGGCCGAGTGGCGCCAGCGCCTGGATGCCCATGAGCAGCAGCAGCGCCATCGTCAGGGCCAGCGTCGAGATCCTTACGACAACTACCACCTGGACACGGAAGTGGACATGCAGCGGGCTCGGCGCAACTCCCACGGCGACGTCATCGACCTCCATGGAACGCCAAACTCCTCCGAGGACGAGCGACTGCGGCGCCAGAGAGAGCAGCTCAGCGTGGGCAGTGGCGACGACAGCAGCTATGGCCAGCACCCGGCGACTCCACCGCCCGCGGCAGGGTCCGTTCCGCCCGCTAAGCGGTACCACCGCCGACGGTCCTCAGAGGACTCGACCACGCGCCACCAGCGCTGGCCGGCGAACATCGAGGAGCGGAGAGCGCGCCGCACCCACTCGCCCGCCCAGCACCGCCCAGAGACTGCCACGCCCAGCTTCGCCTACCGCTCCTCCTCGCACCACAACCTCTACCAGCCGAACGGGAAGGGCTCCAAGCAGCCGCCCACCTACCAGTACGGCGACTACTACCACTGAGACCGGAGCGGAGGAGCTCTGTCCGGGGCTATGTGACAGGAATTTACCTACCTAAATACATATTAGAGAGCTGGGTGGGTCGCCTCTTCCCGAAACGATCAACTAGAAAGGGTAGTAGAATTTGCACTTTAGAAAGAAGGATTTTGTAATTTATAGCTCGGAATTTGGCCAGTCCTCGAACCTGTACAAACTGGGGCGTCTTCTGCTGTATTCTAAAATTTGTTAGTAAGTAATAGCGATTCCTCCAAGTCAAAGCGATAACAGACGTGACCCGCCCAATAGATAGATATAGAATGTGGGTGAGAGCGAGGAAGCAGAGCAAACTGTCTTGTCAACCGATGATCTAGTTAAGTCAAAGAGTCTCCATTCCAGATGGATCTGCCCCACTCTTCGTCGTGTACTTGCCCCGTCTGGGCACAGGAGTCGCACGTTCAGCCTGTAGTTTAGGAGAGCTCCGATTGGGCAGCCCCAGCTCGCAGCTGGAGGAACTCCACTCCTTGTGAGCTCTAAAGTTAGTTCGATTTATTTATCCCAAACATTTCACCGAGAAGAGCTCGAGTCCGACCACTTAAGGTACCTTCTACACACACTATACGTCTAGTTAATGTAGGCTGCTTGAGTGAGACTAGGGTTCCCCATTTCACTGTTTATTTAAATAATTAGATTTAGGGCGAGTATCGATAGTGTTCTGTGTAGTGCTAGGGCAGCACTGAGTACATATTTAATAACTATTAACTGTTAGGGATGGCCAAATGACGAGCCGACCTTATGCTTAGCTACCTAGTTCAGTAAGGCATTTGGGACAAGTTTGTGAAGCGTTTACAATTTTTGCTATTAAATAAAAATTTTTATATTTTCCTAGAAACAACGAGTGAATTTATTAATGATAATTGCCTTGTGCTTGTCTAATTGCTTTTTGAGCTGCTTTTAATGGGAAATGCCAGTGCCCTGGCCATATAAACGGTTTCGTATTGGAAGGAGCTCCGTTCAGTATGTTTCCCATATTGGTCATTATCTGTGGCTTGCCTTTCTGCGTAATTGCCTCCTATAACTCCACCGACTTGGAGTTGACTCCCGGTTCGAAATGCGACCCCCTAATGTACTGTGATCCGTATTTTTCACTGGCTGGGTTTGTCAAAGTGAGTCGTACCGCCTCCCATGACTGGTTCTTATTTCTATTTCGTAGGTAAACTGGTTTGAAGCCAACCAAATCTGCAACCGAGTTGGTTCGGTCCTGGCCACTGTCAGAAACGAGGATCACCATCAGCTAATGCTCGACTACGCCATCAGGAATGGTGAGATTATGCCCAAGGACTCTACCACAAATCATCGGCGTCTTTCCTGCTTCCTCTAGAACATTATTTTGGCAACTTCTCATTCTGGCTGGGCGCCACAAATCTCGCGGAAGGAGGCTTCTCCTGGACTTGGCTGAGCTCTGGCATCCCTGTGACGCTCGCACAGTGGGCTCCCAGGGAACCCAGATCCGATCGAACTGGCCAGGATGCTTGCCTGGTCCTGACCAGCGATCGTATGTGGCACAGCGCTGCCTGCAACGAGAAGCATTTCTTCATATGCGAGAATATTTGTATGCTAGACTTCTCGGGGCTAGACAAAAAAGTGTATCTCTAGTTGAGCTTGACGAGCTTGACTTCTTGAGCTCTTTGAATAAAGCCTTTTAAGAGCTCATTGCTTATGTTCTTTAGCTTAAAATTCCAGGGAAGTGAAGTGAAAAGAGCATTCAAAATTACAATATACAAATAAATTTAATCACACTTTATAATTGAATTTTAATCAGTTGGGCTTGAACTACTTGTTTTGTAATATATGTACATTTTTCAAGATCTCGTAATTTTTCTTAATGCGAGTCGTCAAAAATATGCCAATGTGTGATGGAATCTCATGCTTGAAAGGGCATTCAAAATGAGACTCACCTAGTCCCACCCTCAAACCTTCTTAAAATTGCACAATTATATTTTTCTTATTGTTATTCTAGATTTTTTTTAAATAAATTTATTTACATCGTCGGACTAGTAATGGGTTTTTAAGCTCCCGGTGATCATTCCGATATTGATTGTAAAATAAAATAAAGTTGTGGAATTTGTGATTTATTAGTTTCTTTAGGCATGTATAAATGAAGAGGAACTGAAGAAATGTAAACTTTTGAGATAGAGACTAGATATGTAGAAGTAAATAATCTGTCTCCAAGTAGTTCTTTCCGATATATCTTCTGCCCACCGCTGTTTTAGACCATCGTTAGCCACATGAAAAAGCATTTAATATATTATTTATAAAGAAAAATAAATAAAGAAAATCTATTAAGATTTCCGAATTACATTTCAAAATTTATAACTTATATATATATTATATGCTCGGTACCCATAGGGAACAACCATAGATTTCTGCGGATGTGCTCTAAAAATTTTAGTAAATTGGATAATAAACATGGGAGTTATTTAAAAAATAATATGCTAAACTTCTGCGGCATATATATTTGTATTTACAGCACCAACATGTTACTCAACATGTTCCTATCAACATCTGTCTTTTTGGGTGCTGCTCAACATAATCCTAGCAACATTATACTTAATTTGTCAACATTTCCATTTGCCTTCCGCCCTGTTTAATTAATGATTTTCATAAGTCTGAACATATTTAGGCAAAGCGAAAGAGCCATGTCCATCTGTTTTTTATTCTCGTCAACAATGCTCTGGGTATCTCACATTCAATCACACACTTGACTGTTGCTTTCCCACTTATTTCTTTAAGTGCATCTTTCTGGTTTATAAAAAGTCAAAGTGTCCAAGTCAAGTTCCGTTTCACTATAACTTAAAAATAACGCTTAACAGGAAAGCTTTTTCTGTGACAAACAAAAGCTGGTTGCTGGAACTATCCTCAGACTTTAAAGCTTTTATGTTTTAGCCTTTTAAGGGGTAAGGTTAATTCAGTTTAAGCAATAAATTGGTTATTATTCTTTGATAATTTTAAAAAATAATGTGAGTAAGAGGAGGCTCCTTACAACAAGTTTACGGGGTAAATTAGAACGCCGTACTATAAGCAATTGTGAAATATATAGTGAAATGGAGTTAGTATATAAACCCATCCATGCGCTGTGTAATCAAAACCAAAAATAATTAACAGTCTTCAGATTCGATTTGCTTGCATATTCCCTGATATTTTATTGTTTCAAGAATATGGACGTAGTACGCCTTTTAATTGGTTTATAGGTCATCGTCGAACCGACAACGCTTCTCGCAGACAAAGTAGCGCGACTGGTTACACTCCTCGTTGACCCAGAGCCCGGTGATGCCGTTGATGCCCAGGCAGTGGCGGTCCTCGCTGGAGTAGCCGGGCAGTCCGTTCTGGAAGTTGCGGTAGTTGATGGCGCGTCCCTTGCTGAACCACACCCAGTTGTTGGCGCTGGCCAGGTCGGTGCCGGAGGTCCACAGGGGATCGTTCAGCAGCTCCTGCTGGTCCCGGGCGTAGCTGTAGAGGAAGCCGCGCAGACTGCGCTGATCCTGCTCCGAGGTGATGCTGACCAGGGTATAGCCGAAGGCGGCGCAGGAGGCCTGGGCCTGGAACCAGTTCACCTTGGCATAGGTGCCCAGGGCGAACCGGCCGTCTGTGCGGCTGAAGGGCGAGAAGGCTGGCACCAGCTCCTCCCCGGCGGTGTCGTTTCCAGGTGCAGGGGATGTGGGAGAGACATCCAGGTCCGGGCGAGCCCAGGCCAAGCCAACGAGCAGGGAGACCAGAATCAGGGAACGCATCTTTCTTCGTTTCGTTTGCCGGCTCCATGGAGGCAACTCCCCTTATATAGCCAAACTGCGACTACTAATTGCCCCGGGCATTCATCAGTGTCACCAGATAAGCAGCGGAATCTGGCCATAACTAAGCACTTTCCTTAAATTGGTTCAGCGCACTTGCTGTTTGCCCCCTGCCGTAAATATCGCTCTCCAGTAAATCTCAATTTTAAGCGCTGCGCAAATCCGTTTGCCATTTTTATGTTAAAGTTTTCGCTCGCTAATAATGCTATCCCACAATCCCACCCCAGCCCCCCAAAGCTGGCGGACCGATGCAAGTGCTGGGAATTTATCGAAAAAATGTAGAAAGCATATCTCATTTAACTCTGCTGTCATCTGGGGGAGCCGAGCGAGGGACAGAGCCGTTATGACGGGTCAAGGATTGCCAATTGCCAAAGCGGAACGGAGCCCTCGTCCAACTTTTCCCCACTCAATCTCAGTGCGCACTTCCTTTCGGTGCCCCTGTGTGCGAGTGTGTGCCAGTGTGTGCGAGGGTGTGTGCTGGTGTGTGCGTGTTGGCCAAGTGTTTACGAGTCCCGCTGGGATTGAGCAGCGGCGAAATGTGCAAACACAGATCGCTGGATTCCACTCCGTTCCCATTCTTTCCCGGCCGGAAGTGGGGGAAATGACATAGAATCCGAAATGGCTGCTGCATTGTGGCAAGTGTGGCGTTCCGAGGGCGTGTGCGTAATATGATTTCTGGGAATGGCTTCCCATTCTGATTCCCATTTGCATTTGCCAATGCTGCAAAGTGCACAAAAGACTCACGTTGCGGACAAGGTCAGTTATGTCAAGGGGGAGATCATGTTCCATCGATGTTTCTAAACCCCCAGCACTCAAAAAATAAATAAGCACCAAAAACTACATTTCTGAGGCAAATTACCCTAAAAGTGACATTATATTATTGTTAAATTAATAAATTAATTATTAATCAATAATTTGTTAGTTTTTTGGATTGGAATCCGTCTAATCTTTTTTAGTTTTTCTTATTTCTTATACCAAATATGCGCAATTGGAAAGGGAAAGTTTTTAGACCCAGTTGATGGAAAGCGCAATTAGGAAATGTGATTTTGCAATTTTCCCGTTTTCAGCTTTCCAAATGTAAAATAATATATTGATATTTATTAGACATGTACATTCGTTTTTCCCACAATTTTAGTACAATTCATAAACATATCAGTTTTAGACAAAAACAAAGACCTTAGACTTCCCCAAGTATTTCCAAGAAAAGTTTTCTTACAATTCCATTTAGGTTAAGGATATATTTATTGTATGTTTGCGATATTAAACTTTAATCTATTATGACAAACTCCAATAATCCAATGGAGATTATTCTTCTAATACGAATAGGTAAGTTAAGTATGCGATCTACAGAAATTATTTCTGTCTTGAATTTTTGTATTTTTCGGTAAAATTTTTTTGAAAACACTTCTGTCGGAGGAAGATCACTTCCTATAAGCCGCCGAAATAAATCAGCATAGAAGCACAATTATCAACTTTAATAGGAGTCCGGAAATGTACGGAAAATTAAGCGGAGCCCTCTGACATCGATCTTACACTGAGCAAGAGGCAAATTCGAGAACTATCTATTTAAAACAATCGGTCTTAAGGCAGATCAAAAGACAACTGAAGCTTAATATAACCAACTGTCGTATAAATCAGATTTTAATCGAGATCGAAATGCTATGCGAGATTGCTGAAAAATCGCATTATTTAAATTTAAATAAGGAAAGAAGTAAAAACATTCTTTAGAAATTTTTGTAATCAGTATGCACGTGTAAATTTGTCAATATATATTGATAAAAAAAATTTAAAATTCGTCAACCAGAATCATAAATGCAAAGAATTTAAAAATAATCACCATGTGTCAAAAATAAAAGCATAGTCTAAAATAAAAGTCCCGCTAAGAACATAAATATGCCAAGCGAAGCTATCTAAAGTAATTAAGTTATACTCGATAAATTAACTTAAGCCTTAGTCGATTAGTTTTATCTATAATAAAAGTAAAAAAAAAGGGTGGTTAACTTTTTCACTTGCTTAAAAAACATATTCTACTAGTTTCTGTGTAACTCAAATATATAATTTATTAATTTTATTTTAAAATAATCATAAGTTTTGCAATGTATTATAGGTACAAAAAGTAAAAAAGCTTTTCGCCCAACGTGGGGCTCGAACCCACGACCCTGAGATTAAGAGTCTCATGCTCTACCGACTGAGCTAGCCGGGCAATGTTGCGATCGACTGCCAACTGCCTATTTTATGGTTTACGGCCGGCTGCTAAGGTTCTTCAGAACCCAATAAAAAATATGGGAACTGTTTCCTAACGAACTTAAAGTAAGATCTGCCAAAAAATGTATTCATAAAAATATCATTGCGGCAAGGTCCTAGAGATAAATGTTTTTGTTTTTGTAAGATTTCGTTATAACTAAAGAACAGAATTGTAAAACAGAAATGTTACCTATTTTTAATACCAGTATTATTTAAAGTATTAGTATTAATTAATGTCTTAACCAACATCTTCAAAGCTAGTTTGAATTTGTACTATAAAGTAAATACCTGCATTTACAGCCGATTCGATTTAGCCATACGCAAACTAGTATTTCAGTTCTAGAGCTATCTGAATGAAACTCTTCAAATAGTCTTTTCATTGTAGGTATATGTCGGAACGGATCGAATCGGACCATCATATCTGTCATAGGAAAATTATTAGAAAAAACATAAATGTGCTGTTTTTTCAACATATTTCCATCTACTCCGAGATATTGGAATTTTTTTATAATTTCAGAATTACGGTTTAAAAAAAAATATAAAAACTTTTCGTATAGCATGCATAGGAACGTTTGAAAAATAATTTGGAAAATAATATGAAAGTGTAAACAACTTTGTTTTACTTATACCTTTATATATGTATATCCTTAGTCATAGTTTGCAAATTGCAAGCTGTATGGATATAAAAAATTCTGCTACCCAAAGCTGGCTTTTTTTCTTTTTTCATTCATTTTAACTTAAAGTAATATGTGCTGCAAGTGTAGGAAACGATAAATAAAGCAATCAGTTTCGTGTACACTCCCTGCCATCTTCACTATGCTGCAAATATAGTTGTCCTAGCTTCCTCCTTGCTGAGCGCGCGCAATTAAATTGTTAAACTTGTTGACATGATGACATGATCTATTTGCATTGGTTATTTGTCTTTGGTTACTGGGAAGGAAAAATGGCAATTAAATTGGATAGCTGATGCAGAAGCTGGGAGCAGGGACGCTGCCAGGATGAAAAGGACCCCCTGACAGCAGAAAGTCACGCAGGATAGATGCAGCAAAGGTTCCTCGGCTAAGGCCATTGAATGTCCCTGCTCCTTCTTCAAATTAATTTATATCCTCAACCGGGCGAAGGAAACGAGCTTGTTCTTCAGCTGTGGGACATAAAGCGAAGGTCGTCAAACGTTTAGCTTTGTTTTATGGCCCGCAAATACATCTTAAGACCCTCAACTTGTCCTTTTCGAAAGTTCTTCATGACCGCTTGGGTTGTTTTATTTTTAAAACTGAATCAACCTTAGGGAAGTGAGTTCTGGAGTCAACTTTGAATGCGATATACATAGAAGTAGGTACCTAGGTGTGACGAAAATATGATTGAACTATTTTAGATTAGAGTACAGACTTATTATTCTCATAGATACTGTCCATGGAGGGATCTTCATTTACATTGTGGAAAGTAAACCTTTGTATCAGAGAAGAACTCCCGGAAAATGAAGTCTAGAAGTGCACGATATATAAATTATTGGTTAAGTCATATAATTGGCATAAGGATTTGTTTAGACACTAGCCTAAGGCAGCCTACCCCTACCTTAAAAGGCACTTTTAAGTCCTAAAGCTTTAATGGGGTCTTAAAGGTTATGTAGCATTGAGTTATATGCTGAATTATGAAACTCCTGTCAGTAGTTTGTTTACTTTTCTATGCCGCTTTTATGGCAAATTAATATCCTGCTAATCCAGCATCCTGGCAGTGGCATCCTACTCAACTCTCCTACCGACAAATCAGTGTCACTCTATCGTTTCCTCTTTTCTTTAGTCCATCTTAACCGAATGTCCCCATCAAAGCTAAGGACGACCAGTCGCCCAGTTCCTTAATTAACAAATTCCTGATAAAGTACAAGGATACAGAGGGGTAGAAAGTTTCCAGCTAATTAGAAGACAAGCTACAAAGGGGGACTGAGCAATTTGCGAGTTTATTAATTTTATGACGATTTGCATGCAATTCCCGGCTCAAGGCGAGCGCTTTATACAAGTTTAGCTCCGTTATGATGCCGGATCCGGGAGTAATCTGGCCAGAAGACATTATTCGATGCCTAATTAAAACTAATGGCCAGCCAAGTCAGTAACGAGTGCCGGCAGCCTGCAGCTACTGGCAGCTGCCAGCTGGCAGCAGGTGAATCTCCCCCAGTTGAGTGGCTTTCCTTGTTCGATTCGTCCTGGATGAGCTGCAATTCAATCGGAAGGGAAAGCCACTCCCGCGAAAGGTGGCAAAAGTTATTCAATACTCGCATAAAAAAGTAGCACGCGATTTTCCGATACGCCGCAGGGAGGAGTCGCTTGCAAATCCGCCACGAAGGTCAGTCCAAAGTCACCGCGTTGCGTGCCACGCATTTGCCAGTGCCCCTGGCAGTGGCAGTTGCAGTTGCAGTATCACCCTTAGAACAAGTCAACTGTAAATTGGCTTAACTGCAGTTTATCATTAAATTTGATGTCAGTTTATTTCACGTTGCGTTGCTCGAAATGCTGTCTCTCGTATGGGAAAGTTGAACGTGACGTGGCTGCAGTAAGTCAAAATATCTCCAAATGTTAAAGTTTCCATTTATTTTATAATTTAAAATTGGTTAAATTAACTGTGAATTAATAATAAGAACAACTGCTTGAAAAAGACTTCCACTCCAAACTAATCTACGTGCAACTTACGCTAAGCTCTAAAGCTTATTGCCTCTGAACATTATGTGGTAATCCAGACGGACACATTTTACATGCATTTTCAGTTGGCACTAAAGTATACATATTTATATTTCCCAAACTTTTATATTGCTTTTCGATAGCATTTTATTAGCTTTATGCTTAATGCAAACAATACGCTTCATCGAGTTTTAGCTTGATAATAATTGCAAAGACAAAAAATAGAGGTCGACATAATCTAGTAAAGTGCTAAAATCTACGAATTGGATCGGAATATTTTAAGGCGATATATTTACAAGAAAATACCTCAATTTGTTGTGTTTATACCCGGTACCCATAAGGAACAAGAGTATTATAACTCAGTGCCAACCGAAACCTGTATGTTACAGGCAGATGGAGGCATTTCCGACCCTATAAAGTATATATTCTTGATCAGCGTCACTAGCCGAGTCGATCAACATTTGAGTTGGCACTACCAACATGGTGCTCATCATGTTCCTAGCAACATTTAACTTCACTTGTCAACATTTATTTTCTGCCTTCCGCCCTGTTTATTTAAGTTTTTCATAAATTTAATCGTATTTAGACAAAGAGAAATAGCTAGGTCCATGTGTATTTTATTTTCATCCACAATGCTTTGGGTGCCGGGTATCTCACAGTCGGTCACACCCGACAGAAGCTTTTCTATATGTTGTTAACTGATTTTATTGAATTGAATTGAATTTATCCATATGTTTCTGACCTCTCGTTTTCCCATGAATCACTTAATATTTCCTTGAAGTACAACTCTCTTCTTAATATATTGCAGTAAAAAGATTTGGCGAAATAATAGAATATCAAAATGTCTTTAAAAGTAGCTAAAAAAGAAGAATTTTTTTCAGTTTTCAGATCTATTTTCTCATGAAAACAACTAAGAAATGCTCTTATTCCATTGTATTATGAAAATGTTGATATGGATTTGAAGTTTCTTTATAAGTATACACAAATGCCCATGTATAACCGTACCGAATATAAAATCCTTCCTAAAATAATCCTATAACATTTTTAATCTTCTGGATAAACTCTTTAAAGGCGTATTTTTTACTTAGTTTGGTTCACCAAATCCAATTGAGTAGACTTACATCTTGAGTTCAGAGAAATTAAACAAAAAAGTTTGTCCAAGATTGAATATCCTTGGAGTTTATAATTTGACCCAACCGTTTACAAGTTTTAAACCTTACTATGAGAAATAACTTTATCTTGAGTAATATTTGTATACAAAAAACGAAGGTCTGTCTATTTTCATGTTATTTTCCTATTAATATTTTGGTTATTCCTATGACAGTTTATAATAATGTCATCCGATTTCTGAAATCGTAAAGAATTCAAACATTTTGAAGTCGATACAAAAATATATTTAAAACTATTTTTTTATATTATTTTTTCGGATGTTCCTATGACAGACATATGATTGGAGATTGGAGCGAACTTATATAACAATCTGTAAAAATCGGCCAATCCTCTATTTTTAATATATAAACATTTAATAAGCCTACAGTGATTTTATTAACTCGGAAACAGTTCAAACAAAGATCGACTTCCCTAAGATAGCTTCGTTTATTTTACAAAATTATTTTCGTTATTAAAAATGCTTATATTGTGTAACAAACAATATTATTTTGCACCTTGTTTTTCTTTTGATCCAATTTAATGTAGAAAAATTTATTTATTTTAAATTTCGCAAATAAAAACTTGCCCGTTTTACAATTAAGCCAAAATTATATATAAAGTCAGAAGGGTTATGACAAGAAGGCTATAAGAAATCAAGCCTAATCTTATCATCACATATATACATATGTAGAAAGTGGCAGTAACAGATGTGTAATAAAATACCTGAACTGGATAATCTAGACTTGACGTATACATTTGTATATGATATATTTTAGAAACCAGTTTGCGAACTATATTAGCCTAAGCTTCGAATAATTAGCTTTCCCTCGCGGGCCCGAATTGCAAGCCACGGCGGCAACCGCTCATTAGGCGTCTCCTCGCCCTCCTCGGGACGAACAATCCCCTCCAACTTCCTCAACGAGGTCCGAGTAAATTGACAATCGCATTAAATGCGCTAAGTGCTCCAATGAGAGGGGATGAGTGTGTGCTTGAGAGGGCCAACAACAAGTCGTGACATGGCCCTTACAAGGACCCCGAGCTCCGGACCCAACAGCCGTTGTGCGAGCTTTTTATCCGTCGAGCAAGCAAAACTTTTTGTGGTACAACTGCTGTGTGGTGCAGTTTCCACCGAGTTGCCGCCGTTATGACATTTTCCTTCAAGGATAATTGTCCACTGGGCGTCCTTGGCTTGTCACACGGCTGAAGCTCTCCACATCTTTGGGAGGTTAAGTGGTTGTGTAAACACAGACCCAGATCAAGCAGCTTATAAATACAGTGAGTTTATGCGATACAAAACTCATGCTGTTCAAAGTGTGTGGCTAAACAGAATATTGGCAATAAATAAATCTGATATTTTTAGTCATTTCGATGTTTGGATTGAAGAAGAACTTAGTTAAATTTCACACATTAAGGAATACATAAAATTAATGACATAAACTAAATGTATTAACTCGGGAGCAGTTGGGTCAAACTGGAGGCTATGCGATACAAAACTCATGCTGTTCAAAGTGTGTGGCTAAACAGCATTTTGGCAATAAATAAATCTGATATTTTCAGACATTTGGATGTTTAGATTGAAGAAGTGCTGAGTTGAATTTCATATATTTACGAACACATGAAATTAATAACAAAAACTAAATGTGTTAGCCCGGTTTATAAACAGATTTAGTTTTATTTTCCAGATTATTTCTCAAGTTTTTATAACAATGTGTTTCTCTTTTCATTGATCTTAAAGAGACCATCCTTTCTTAACATATTTAATCTTAACCTATTTGATCGTTTCACATATTTTTGGGATATTGGAAAATGGAACATAAATGGCAACAGTTTAACTTTACCAAAATGCTTATTCTCACTGCTAATACACTAGTACTTAATATACATACTAGTACTTAATAACAATATACATACATATCTGCTAACAAATGTATTAACTCAGGAGCAGTTGGAAACTGAAAAGTTATAGAAAGTTCGACTTCCCTAAGAAACTTCCTTTCTGGTTTTTAATTTATTGTATAATTTTATTTGCCTTATTTATATGTGCTTATATTGTGTAATAAGTAATATAATTAAGTAACCAAATCAACATTAAATATATATTTTCTTGATCAGCATCACCAGGCAAAATGACAGCCAAATGATATTCTTTTCTTAATTATATCTTATTAATACCTATTTTTATCGGTTGAATAACGAAGTTGAAAAACGCAACGGTATTCTAATTTAACTGGCAAAGCTGTGGGTTCCGGGTATTTCACAGTCGAGAGGCATTCCGTCTTGTTAACTATATTTAAAAGGAATATTCTTTTAGGAAGACCCGAGTAATTAGTACTAATTCAAGCTCCTCAAATTAAGCTGCATAAAGGAAAATTTCGAGTATGCAATGCACATTTTCAGCAGCAGGCTTTCACAAGTGTCATAGGCACTGCCTTTTTCTTAACGTTATTGCAAATGACAAAAGCTTTACAAGAAAGCCACATTAACCAACATAGTAATCTATTCAGTCTTTGGAGGTATGCATTTTTTTTAATTGCAAAAATATAAAAAAGGGTTATATTTTATAGAACCGATCTTCACTACGCCATTTAGCTACCCAGAAACCTTTTCCAGCCGCAGAGCGATCTCAGTCTTGGAAGCCAACACCGG